>PNEQ01072371.1:0-45302 GCA_003012365.1 Medauroidea extradentata
ACCTTTCCATATACAGAGAATTTATGTAGATGTATTTTTTTTTCTTTTGTGTAAATAGTAGTTACTTGTTCTGTTTGACATTTATTGTGGTAAATCATTGTAGACATAGGTTATTTTTGTATGTACAGTTGTAAATAAACTAGGTAAGCTTTATTTTCTTTATTTTATCAAAGACCTCCATCCCCAAACGTACCTAGCCCGCAAGCTTGTAACAATATGAATAAGTTAAGCTGTTTCGCGTAAAAAAGAATATGTATGACATGCTGCAACGCCGTCCATGCGCCAGTCGAGGCTGCCTCAACAGTTTTATGTACGACACTAAAACCTACTCGCATATCAAACTGAAAAAATTCACTTTGAATAATGTCGCCACAAACAAAAAAAATTTAATGTTTTGTATTTTAAAACATTTTTGAATTTTTCATATTACCATTTTAAATTTCAGCATTCTTTTCAGCAAGAGGAGCTGCAGGTAAAGGCTAATATATCTATAAAATGAGTCACTATTCACAATGCACATCATGCTGGATTTTGTAGTTTTAAAATATTTTTAACTTTGACAAAATACGTATGTAAAATATGAGTCGAATAAATATCTGAAGTGTAATTGAATCAGTCATTTGAGGAACACTATATGTCACATTTTTCACAGCATGGGTTTATGCATATTTCTTCTTCAAAGCACACAACTCAACCGTTTAACACAGAATTAATAAGTGCATCAATTTTTGTTAAATTACAGTAAGTTGTTTAGAAGGTTTGTCAAAATATACATTTTCAATATTACATTATTTAACAGTTGTTTCTTGAAAGTGACTTATGGTGTTTCTGAAATTACTGATTCAATTGTTTTCTCTTCCAGATTGCATTTTCATCTCGTCCTATCACTGATGTGCTAATTCACTCCCAAGCTTTCCTGGAATCCAGGTGACTTTGCTTGCAGATGGCTGGCGGAGTTTATTTTGGGTCACATCAACTTACTTCCAGTTTTTTTCCTTCCACTTCTACATCATAAACACAATCTCCTGTCATCTCAGTGAATGTTGATGGCCACTCTTCAGTGTCTCATCATTCCAAGGTAGGAACTTTCTTCTCATGTGAACGTTAATTTTATTTCTGGCTCAGCTTTTAAAAAATTATTAGTGCTTGGGTACATTTGTAAGTAAACAGTTCTCACAAGTGATGATAACATTTAGTATGGATGTCCTTTGATGGTGTATGTCAACTCATTAATGTTTAGTAGCATAAGTAAGATTTTATATTCGTGGCAGCATTGTTCAACTTCACAAATTACATCCAATTTCATTTCAAGCAGTAAAATATGTTTTTTGTAATTTTTGCACCATCATGATTAGGGACAAGATTGTATGGTTTTATTTTTAGGTAAAATTTGATCTTAAAGTTTAAGATTTCTATATTGTATTTATTTTTGTAAACAAATTTTGTGGTCCTTATAAATGTGTTCTTAATCAGATATCTATGTTAAATAGTAAAACAAAAATTTTAGAAAGTTGCGTTATTGAGGAAAAACATCTTACAAATTAATAGATCCATTTCCGACGAGAACCAAACTAAGTTTAACTGTATTAAAACCAGAAGGCCGGGAAACGGGATAACACTCAGGGAAATTGCATCCAGCATTTTGAGTGACCCAAACGACCGACCGGGGGTTTGTTCAAGAGAAGGTGGCTACCAGTAAGTTATGGATGAAGATGAATTGACAGAACAAGAGCAGTCTATGGGAAACACGGATGAACGCAACAGAATATAAACATTGCAGGCCTAATCTGTTTTCAGGATTTCGCAAATTTTGAAATCTTCAGACAGTATGTGTTTCCTTCAATCAGTACATTTAAAAATTAATTTATTTTAGAGGGAGTTATCAAGTTTTCCAAAAAAAATTAGTGTTTTGGGTGATTTTGTTTTATTTGGATTTCAGTGTTTGGGAGTTCATTAACACACTTTTCTGTGATATTTCAGTTTTACTGCTATTCACCATCTTGTCCCTAATCATGATTTTATGTTGTAATTGTACTGAGCTAGCAAATTGTCACAGAAACAATTCTCTTTTTAACATCATGTGGGAGTTTTACATAGAGTAGACTTTTATTTGTCCCCAAAAGGTTCAATTCCAGGTGGGATCATTCAAGATTTTCACATCCTGAGTTCTTGACTGATGTTACAGTTGGCCTGGTAGTCTTCCCCTGGGTGCTGCCATTTCCCCAGTTCTTGCATTCTGCTACAATGCTGTACACTCATCTTACGTTACCCTCACACAAGAGATCAAGACCTTGATGTTATGAGAAGTCGGTAGCAATATAATTTCTGTAATAGCAGTGTTCGCGCATATACTTATATCTCCGTAAATATCTGTTCTGGAAATACCATCTTTCTCCACAAAATGTAAAAACCTATTATCTATAGATGCCACATTTTACTTGAATCATATCATTTGTCATTTTTAGGGCTTCTACAATCAATCTTGTGAAGGTAAAGGACGAAAGTACACAATGGAATCTTCAGTCCAATCTTTTAGCTTACGACACGTGCAATATCATATAGTTGCAGATCTAATTTGCATGCTGTTGGAAGAGCGATATCTGGCCCTGGAAGCGCGTTGGCTCTACGACTGACTCCTGTTCATTTACCATGCGCATCATCGTCTCTAATCTCGAGGTGCTTAACTGGCGTCTCTCTTCTCCTTGAGGACTTCTCTTAAGCACTGACCAAATCTCTCCACTCCACAAATGTGTAAGAACACGAAAGAAGGGGGAGGGAAAGGTGTAATCCACCCCTTCCACATCAGCTGCAAATATAGTTAAAAATGCCAGGGCATCCTAAAACTGTTAGGAAATAAGTTAGAAGGAAAGCCAGGATAAGTTTATAATGGAGATGACATTCCCACCTCCGTAAGTTGTAGCTTTTGCAGTGCTAACATTTCATAAGTTTTTTAATATCACATATCCATAGCAGCTCTCCAAAACTGCTTATAAATTATCTACAATTATAAGGATTTCTTCTCTCAAACAATGTACTGTATTATGTCTTATTTACAAAACTACAATGGTGATACCTTTATCTCATTTACCGAAAATGACAAATTGTACCCTTATAATCCTAAACACTTAAATATATTGCACTGTGGAATAAGACTAGAGACCAGTCAAGCTTGGCAGTACACTATCCTTACCGGGCAATTTCTGCTCCAACAACCCTGGTGTTGGCAGCCACCTGAAAGTAGTTTATCTTGGACGCACCCATCCCCCAGTCGACTATAATCACATTGGCATCAACCTGGCAAGAAAAAAAACCAGCACCTGTTAGTACCATATTTTCATCAAGTATGACGTTACTGTATTATACTGCCTTTTAATGATATTATATTTTCTTAACTATACGGTCACAACTGAAGACAAGCAAAATTGTACTAAGGCCATCATAGGAATTGGCTTCAGCATATCTAGGGTGCTGCAGTGGTCAAATGGTCTGACTTTTCGCCTCCTACCAAGGCGATCCAGGTTCGATTCCCAGCGGGGTCGTTCCCCGGATTTCCGCATGTGGAAATTGTGCCGGATGTTGATACTGTTAGGCGGGTTTTCTTGGAGATCTCCCATCCCACCCCTTCCCCTTCATTCTGGCGCTGGCCAAAATCTCTCACTCACTCATTCATCGTATCTTTCGAGTGCAATAAGGTCATAATATTTTCTGTAATAAAAGCTAAATAATAATGCTTGGATAAATACTAAGTCTCAAATTAACGCGTGTTGTGGCTATTATATGGCCACATGTTCAAAAGTGGCTTTCGTATAGCTCAATGTTACTTAGTGAACGTCTAATGTATAATGTTTAATCAGGCTTTTTTGACCACCACATTAGGCAATCAATGCTAAATGTTGAAAAGCATAGTCTACATTTTTTTAATTCCATTCTGAAATTTAACTACATTTTTCTTGTAGTGTTACTGACAGTGTGACATATGATTTTCGGTTGAGATAGTAAGAGTTGACATGCAGCACAGATTGGAAATCATCGTCTTAATTTGTTGTCTAAGAATGTGTCGCATAGGTTACATTTTCAAATGCAAATTTTGAGAAATGTTTTACTGCTGACAACCAACAATAAGAAGCTTGACATTTGCTATAATAGTATTCTTTGTAGCCTGTTTGTAAAGCAAAATTACTAAAAAATAATAATATTAATAAACCAAAAGCAGGGCCATACTGCAGGTATTATAACACTTAAATTGTTTTGGAGACTTCGAAATAATACAGTGAATGTCTTCTTTGTTGACTTTATAAAATGTTATTTTCACATATTTTTGCACATGCCTTCACGTGTGTGTGTGTTGAGGGAGGGTAAGGGGGGAAGGTGGTTCGCATACATGCATGCACACACTAAAGTGTAGTATTCATACTGTTTAGTAATCAATAAGAGTTTATTTAAGAAAAATTAAAAATTATGAGATAAATATTTGTTGGAAAGAATAATTCCTTCCATCTGTTTATAAGAATATTAAACTGTTACTTCTCAGAAATATTTGTTGTTCCAAGATAGTTTCACCATGGACACGTTTTACATACTGCAAAGTTGGACAAGGAAACATTTTTTTTCTCTGTTAAATGTAGATGTACTGTTTTTTAAGGTATTATACTGAAAAAAAAATTGGGCTTTGTTTGTTTTTCATTCATAGTTGTAGTCTTTCATTCATGTTCAGCAGTGGACTATTCTTTATGCAAAATTTGATAATATTGTTTATCTCAGTAATGACAGCCTGATTTAGAAATTTTCTTTCCTAGAAATTATTACCGCCATCCTATGTTTCCTAGGAAACAATATTTCATTACAGCTGCATACGAAGGAATCTTTATGTTAAAACACAACCTTTGTAATTGATACAGACTTTAGTTATCACAAACCTTGTTCAGTAAGGCGTCTTTCATCTTCTCTAACCATGAAGAATTTCCATTACTGGCAAACCCATGCGTGATAATTACAGTTACGCGGCTGCCATCGTAATCGGATCCGTCCACTGACACGTTGGGCCTCGTCTGAATGTAGTAGCGCTCCGGCTGACCCCTGGATAGTAAAATCACTCAGGGCACACTATTTCAGTAACTACACTTACTTCATTACAAGTTGCAGCATTTATTTCCTTCTTTCCTGTACAAACCTCTTGTAACATCTGCAGAATTTGTGACAGTATTCTGAAAGTTACTGATTATGAATGTGGTTTCAGACAGTCTTTAAGATTCCACTATATCCCTGATGTTTTAAAGGCAGTAATATTTGTTCTAGACTATAAATCAGAAATGTTTGTTTGAAGAACTTATTAAATGTATGGGCTCTTTAACATTACATTTTTGCCCTAAAATTTCATTGCATTACTTGGTAAATGCAATCTGTAAACTGTAATAAAAAAAATTTAGTATCCATTTTTTCTGTCACTGTTTACAAATTCCATTAAACAAATTTTGGGTGGAAAATTTGAAGAGCACATACATTTAATTGATTCTTCAAACAAAAATTTATTTATGGTCTAAAACGAATGTTACGCCTTTAAAACAAGGAATTTGCACATTGGGTGTATAGTGGAATCTTAAGGTAAGCAACAGAATTATAGTAATTATTTAACAAAGTTTGGTTACAAACCTGAAGAGACTAGCTTTTTACACATTGCAATGATGATGTGTGTATAAACAGGTGATTTTTTTAAACTGTATTAAATATAAGAATTAAAAATCCAAATAATTAATATTTAATTTAGGATATTGAAAAAGAAATATTCATCACAAACATCAACTATTTTTGTCACTGCACTTGATGTTGCATTGTAATACATACAGTATTAGCAAATAATGTTTATTAAGGCCTTGTTTCGGAGTTTTGCAGTGATTTCGAAAATATTTTTTTTTATTGCTACCTAATACTCATATCAAAATTTAGCTGCACAGTTTTGACACACATATGTTATAATTTGTAGCTGAATTTTTTTGTAGAATTATACTGAACTGTTTTTTAGATTTCATTACCCAGAGTAGCACGTTTTTCGTCGTGAAAATAAGCAAAAATGAAGGAAATTATTTTTTTGCTGGCGAATGGTACATTATTTTAAAAACCACGTCCACAGTATCGTGCATTGTGTGATTGCACATTGACTCAAATTTTTTCAAAACTTTTGGTTAAAAAATATTTGAGTTATTGGCACCAGTCTGAAAAAAACTCGGGAACAAGCCCTTAAGCATGAAAATTGACATTTATTTCTTGTGTCATCCCAAGAGGAAAGATGTCAACCTTGTATTAATGGAAAGTATGTGTGAAATGTATTTTTAATGCTGTTTCACTGTAATTATTATTTTAATAAATTTTGTGAAATTTTTATGAAATGTAAGTGTACTTAAGCAGTTCATATAGCCAAGTCAATAAATAATTTTTCTGTGATATTTTCTAATTTAGGTATGAATTGTCCAAATTATATGTACTACATGTGCAATTTGATATTGGAGTAACACTTAACTGACATCACAGTATTTTGGTCAAGAGAAATGCAGAACAGAGCAGACATCTTAAAAGTTTTTGGGTTAAATAAAATCAGGCAAAACAAGTATTTTAGATTGAATCATTTATAAGACGTAAGGTTTTGTCTAATTAATTGTTTTTTTTTTTTTATTGTAGTCTTAATTTGAGTCTTAAAGAGTCATTGGAAGGAGCTAGATAAATAAATACTTTTGTCATAAATTATGAAGTAGCTTAGGTTCATACTTGTTTGATCAAACCAATTTAGGTACAGTTATGTCCTGCTAATCTGAACCATACTACTCTGACTGAACAACACTAATTCAAATATGTTGAGAAACTGAACAAGCATGTGTAGATAGACAATAACAAAAAAGAAAATATGTTTTTTAAACTTTGCGTTACGATTATGAAATTAAATAAATTAATCTATATAAAATACTTATCATTAAGTCAGTAGAATATTTTTGGTGCTGACTGACACATTGATCTGCCACATATAAACACTCGCGTGCCTGAAATTTTAAAATTTTATTGACACAGCTCCGTTATAGGAAGGAATTTTGGTTAATGAGTGGTTCGAACAGGCCTTGGTCTCATAGAGTTTGGGTTAGCATCTAGTCGGTCTCTACTCTATTGACAGAATAATGTGTGATGATAGTAGGACAGTATATTTGTAGCCAATGTGTGCTGTGGCTTGTTACCTGGTGTAGAGATAGAACTTGGTATCAATATCTTCTGGCTTCTGCGGTGGAGGGGCAAGCCTGTCTATTGACCACCACGGCCCTGTCATTGGGAAGCAGCCGAGTGGTTCATAGCAAGGTGTGGCTGAAATAGATAACACAGTGCTTGGTACATGTGATGCATCCAGTATTTAATGATCCAGCTTACATAGAGTGCAACATATGTGCATTTCAAATGCGTTACAGTGCGTTCGCAGATACTTTTTTTTACAAAACTATTCCACATGTATCCATTGTGCCAATCTATGAAAAGAAAACCCACATCGGACAAGGATGGAAACTCTTGTTAAAGACACCATACTCGTTAAAAATACTGTTTCAAAACCCACAAAAATAGCTAAAAACAGCCTTTTGAGGCTACTGTACTTCAAAATGTACTAATCAGATAAAATTAATTGTTCACTGCTTAAAGTTCCGTAGTAAAAATGGATCTGCGGGAATCTTACACGTTAGTTCAACGCTTGGCTCGTCGTGACATTTGATGCACACTTCAAGGTCACCCTTATAGCTTCATCATTTGTGAGCCTTTAACATGCAGCTAGGTGGCACCCTTAAATGGAGAATCAGTTAAAAATTAATGACTTCTCTATAGATCAATATTAAAGATAACACTTTTGTACGTGGAAAGAATAAGCTTATTTTGTATGAAATCTCTAAAGGAATACTTCCACAGAACGATATTTATAAAACATGTTAATTACTTAGTTATAATTCATACATGAAATGTAGATTTTGTAACATTGTGCTTTATGTATTAAATATTAAATACAAAAAAAAAATTTAGCATTTTCTTAATGTGGTACCTTAAGACATATTTTTGATCACTGTGAATTATATTATTTATTCACGTATGTTAATTTTTACACTGATAAATTGAGCCTTGTTTGATTCAACTATCAAAATGTGATTTTTTTTCTCTTCTCTAAACATTGGTCTTAAAATCCTGTAACTCTGGACAGACACATGAAGAATGTGAGTACATATGTGTTTATACACACTGATAGAAAGTTGCCCAATTTTTATGACAATACCTTATTCATATTATGTACAGGTGCTGATTCTGCATATTAAGCAAAAAGAGTTGAAGTACAGTTATAAATGTGACACAGAAAAAAAACATGGGTAGGGAAATACTAATAATAATGATGCAAAGTGGTTATCGCATACAATTATTTTGAGACTCGTTCTGTTATGCAAATCCACTGTGTACATGAAAATAAAGAAGACACCCACCATAGGTTGGCAAAGTTAATTATTTATTTTAAATGGTATGATATCTTGAAATGTTCTGGTATTAAATTAAGTGGTCATGGAAACCCTCAATTATTTTGTAGGTACCAATATAAAACAAATAAAATTAAAGGTAATAATTTTTTAAAAATTTCCGAGGAGAGAATACATAATTTTGGTATATTTTCAGTTATGAGTCACCTTTTGCCACTCAAAATATAATTTTAAAACAAGTGCCACTCAAAATATAATTTTCAAACAAGTAAAACTAATGGATTTTATAGCATTTACATTCACAACTTCATGTTTAATGTAGATGTCTGTGTCAATACATATGGGTATTTTGTGCTGTAATTAATAAAGAGTGCAAGACTTCTTTCTGCATCTCTTGTCAACATTTGAAATTACTAAAAGTTTATCAATGATGTTAGCAGCTGTACATAGTAACATATACCACCATAACTTAGGGTTTGCAAGGTGATTTTAGGAACCAGCAACTCTTACCCGGAGCGATAGCTTCTGCCCCAGCCTGAATCGTGTCGTCGACCTTTTCACTGACATTCATGGCGACATCTTTAGCTGTGTCGGCCACACCTTCAGCCAGTTCTCTGGCGCCAGAAACAGCGCCTTAAACAGAAACAAAAGCAGCTAAAATATTTTATTGAAGTATCAAGATAAGAACAATACAATAAAAATAGTACCATGTAACCTAGACTTCTGTATAATCTCCCTAATATTAACTGGTTCAGTGGGTACTTATAGCACTGACAAATACAAATTCTACTGTCAGCTGATCTTTTTGGAAATTTAAGCTCATGTGACCAACTTAATGTGTTTTAATGAAGGATTTGTTTTTTTAGTAAATAGTTTCTTGTATGTATGTAATGAAATTAGCGAGACATTCATTTATTAATTACTGGACAGTTTTCTTGGCAAACTATATTAAATGACTAGTTGCAGATTTACTTGGTACCATGTTTAAATGAAATTTAAACTTGATCTTTGAATTGGGGCTTGTGTATTTTATGTAAGGGTTTTTTTTTTTTTTTCATTTAAGGTTTTATTCTTTTTCGGGGCTTGAAATATTAATAAAAACAATATTTATAAATAAAAAATGTGTGAAGGAGTTGTTTTTCAGTACACAGACATTGAATAGTGTGTTTTATATATTCTACGATATCAAAGATTATTCAGATAATTTAACTTCTTTCTTGTCACCACAAAACTATTAAAGTTCCGAAACTGTCAGCAATTGGAAATGCTCATGCATTTTTGTGAACTTACCTCCAACCACAGGTATATTCTCCACGGTGTCTTTTACTACTCCTGTGGTAATATGGGCCACATCATGTATCCCTCTTACTATCTTTCCTGAAAACAAAGTCCACACAATTGTCTAAGTTACTCTGAGACTTATAATTCCTAAATCATAAGTTTATAAGGATTGGTCGTTGATCAGCATAATATAACTGTAGTAGGTAATACTTGCTTACCAATCATCACTAAATTATATTAGCTTCGGCTAGAAATATGAATGCAAATGATACAATTTGCTAATTTTAATTAAAAAAGTCTTCATAAATGTTTTTATACCTTTAATTTGACAGGTCTCTAAGTTGTGTTACACACATTACTAAAAATTAGTTTTCATTGTCTTGTTTAATTCACACAGTAAATTCTGCACCCACAAAAAGCACATTTCTATGAATGATGTGTATATGCGCACTGAATAGTTACCAAAAGTTGTGTTCCGAGTAATCTTAAAGGTAGAACCATAATGTTGTTTGAACTTTTTAGGGAATAGGAGGAGGACTATGTGCTTGACTACAGCTTTAAACTGTATTTTTGAGTAGTTTTACAGGGGTTTACACTGCCATTCTTAAGTGCGTAAATACCTGTACAAGATCTTGTATCAATGTATTATATAATAAATAGTATTGCAATGTCACAAATTTAGAGGTTATCGTAATTGGTACATTCTTTAAACTTGTCACTGTGGGTAAAACCACAACATTTTTTTCCATGTAGGGTATGAAATTTTATTTTCGATATGACTTGTACTCAGTGGCGGATTTAAGGGGGGGGGGCGGAGGGGGCGACCGCCCCCTCTAAGAACCTCATGTGTTTTTTTAGTGTGATAAATTTTTAAAATATATACAGAAGAAGCATTACATTTTTACAACTAAATATTTGTTAATAATATTCAGCGACGCAAATGGACTCACAAATGCCTTAAAACTCATATAATATGAACATTTTATGTGATCATAACTGTAAACTAACCAACTTTTTCCCTTCTCTTAAGCTCCGTTTTACATAAGCGAGATTCGTTCTTGCTCAAAAAGCGCTGTGTGCTGTGCTGGCGGGATGATATAGTTCATTTTCCTGTTTTACATATTTTTTTGTAAACTGCAGAAACACGAAGCAACAGGAGACGGCGATGCTGATACTGTGACACAGGTTCGTTTTTATTAGCTTATTTAAATCGTAAAAGCAGTTTAAGGTCTTTCTAGTGTGAAAAATTCCAATATTTATTTTGTACGAAATAGCGTTATATATTGTCATCTGAAGAACAATATTTTAGTGTGCATAGTTTTCCCATAACTGCATGTCGAAGTCAAAATTTCGTCGTTACAGGAACATACCTCAGAGAAACCTTAATGAATAACAGTAGTTAAATAATTAACATGGAACTTTAATGAATGTCGCGGGCTGTAGCTTACAGTTATAAAAACACAAAACAACAAATTTTTGTATTTAAAGAAATTTAATAAAGAAAATATTTTTTACTAGACTTTCACAAATGTTTTAAAAATATAACAATTTTTTTTTATTCTTGTATCCATAAATTTGAGCGAATAGCCATTGGCTCGGGACATGTAATTTCAGTATACATCTTTTTTAGTTTCAATAAAGCTGTTGGTTTTCATTGGGTGTATATTCCTGTGACATGAGGCTTTCGAATAAGTGAAGAGATTTTGATTAGCTCTTAACAGCTAGGTATTTTGTGCTTGTGATGGGTGACACAATATGAGTATGCCGCAGCACCGGAATGAAGGGACGAAGTAACCGGAAGATCCCCGAGAAAATACGTCGACCAGCTGAACCAAATTTATTGCAAAATTTACCAGGTCGCACGTTTTTTCAAGAACTAACACAACCAAAAAGATTCATCTAATGAGAATCTTACAATTGTTCTTGATTTGTGACGACCTAAAGTTGTGTGGTGTGTGGAGTAATAGGAAGTCGGCAAGTTCAGTTTAAACCAGGTAGCAAGCTCTCACTGTCCTCTCGTGGCATGATCGTTATTGTGCAAGGTTTGTCGGTTTTGCGCTTATGATTATACGCCCGCTAGTCTGAGCAATACATAGCTAAAATACGTTGAAGGTTACCATGGCGTCGTCAGCAGTCTGCCGCCCTAACTTGTGACACTTTGCAATGTTTCTAAAATAACCGGTCCGAATACCGCAACTCGCAGGCGTCCCGACGTGTAAATTGAAAACACCCGCCGGTGTACCCCAACCCGTCGATCTCTTCACTCAACACCGTCTCTGTAAAGGCGTCCGGCGCCTGAACTGACTCCCTGGTTTACCCCGGCCCGTCGTTATCTGCGTCTCAACGCCGTCTTCCGCGGCTCGAAAACATCTGTCTCAAAATCTGTCAACAATCTAGCCATGCTCTTGTTTGGCGCCAACTTCCCTGTTGCTTGCCCTGCAGACGTTGGTTCAATTGGACCATTCAGGAGACAGCTTCCGAGAGATAGCCCCGCCCCTCGAGGACACTTAACTTTCTGCCACTGCCATATTTATTACATAATTATATTATTTTATTCAGTTGCACTTTGACAAATACCCTACATGTTTATTTAATTTTTTAAATTCCTCACATTCTAGTTATTGTAACTATTTAAGATTTGTATCTTAAACAAAATAGGCTGGCTTTCTTCCCCTCTCGACTGGTTACTAGGGGGGTTAAATGAGCGTTAGTGAGGGCGAGAAGGCCCAGATGCTTGCACCAGCTGTTTCCACAAAGACAAATTACATACAGTTCTGTTATTCCTAAATAAAATTCTGTACATAGAGAATATCGGCATCCTGACACGATGACGAAAAGAATGAATCGTCGCATGACATGTTTATTACTATACGGTACCTGTAATTTATAATTGCTTATAACTGATGGCTATTTCTCTTATTAATTGGAGTGGTGACCACATTGCACGTCAGAATTTTTTTATATCAACACAAAGAATTTCCCTTTTTATAACCATTTTTTAAAAGCAGTATATTCAAATTTTTGGCTTGGAAACCCCTGAAATAGCACCATTTTGCACTTACAAATCCAAATTTTTTCGGGGTATAACCCCCGGACCCCCCCCCCCCCCGCTTTTGATTTGTGGGGTGCGTATAAATACTTCTTAAGCCATACTCCCCGCCAGACTAAGATAAGTGCTTAAATCCGCCTCTGCTTGCACTGGTTTCATCACAAAAATAATGCTTACGACTCGCTGCTACACATTTCCAGCCTTACGGTTATTTTCGTGTCTTAATTAGAGTTTTTGCGTTCTTCTGGCTCTGTTAATAACGTGCGTTTCTTGGAAGTGTATGCGATAGCGGAAATTTTCGCTATTTAAAGTCGGAGAATTCCACCGCGATGCATTTAAAGTAGGTACCTGTACCCGAAAAAGAGACGCAACATTCCTTTATTATTAGGTCATGAAAGGGTACTATCACTGTTGATATAAACCAATACCGCAGACGAAAAAATGCCTTTCACTTTCACTTAACAAACTTCTCGATAGTGCATACGCGTTTTTTTTTTTTTTTTTTTTTTTCACTTGTTTCTAGCCGCTTGCACTGTGCAGGACGTTCGGTAATCATCGGAAATGCTCGGGATTGCTCGGGTCCTTTCTTGACTCAGAAACGCTCCCCTACCCTCTTCGCTCCTATACCCTCTTCCGCCCTCTTCGCTCCCCTATCACTTTCTCGCTCGCTCTTTCTGATACAGCTTCGATATATTTCTGTTTTTCTCTCTAATATACAGCGTGTCAATGAATGTATGTTACAAACTTTGTGATATGATTCCTAAAAATTAGATAAAGTTATAGAGTACAAATTGTTCGTTGGCGTACGTTTTAAGGGCGAAATTCGCGTTTGGAAATTGAACTCGACAACTGAAGTTCTTTAACAGATCCTAAAGTAGTGTAAATGAAAGAATGAATTTCTGGGTGTGTTTTTTTTAGTAAAAAGATCTGATATCTGGGCAAATAAGATGTCGAATACATGTCACCTTCATTAAATCATGAGGTTGGTAACGCTGTTTTTCTCTATAGAATTAATTGCCATTGCATTTTACGGATATTTAATGCCACGGTTTGTTGCACAAATCCCCAGTGAACAAAAAAAGGTAGCCTTGTCGCAACTGTTTTCGGGAAAGTTAAAGATATGAAATGTGAATACTGACCGGCAAAACGCGATACACACACATTTGATTGACTGTTACGGTAGTTAGTGATGAGCAATAATGTATTTTGAACTCATAATGTGCACAATAATATCACAACAGATTCTTGTATGTATCGCCTTTTTCATTCATTCAGGCATTGTAACGCTGCCGTAAGGACAACTGCACACGCTGGAGAATGTTGGCGTCACTTCGGTCACTTCGGCGTGCCACGAGTTCTTGCACCTTGTCCACTGGAGTCTCGTAGACTAGACTCTTCACGTGACCCCACAGGGAGAAGTCCAGGGGTGACGAATCTGAGCCACTCGACAGGGCCTCCCCTACCTATCCACCGCTCCGGAAATACTTGGTTGAGGTACTCGTGAACAACACGAGCATTGTGTGATGGTGTCTCATCGTGCTGTAGCCAGATGTGGTTGTGTATCGAAAATTGTACGTCTTCCTTCGGGAAGTATGTATTGTGAGAGGGGCGCTGGTACAAATAGCCACCAACACATGCTGGTAACATGTATGGTCCTACCAAGTGATCATGGAACATGCCAGCCCACATGTTGACGGAAAATCTCTCTTGGTGAAATGTTACGACCGTCGCATGTGGGTTTCGTTCGCCCACGCATGGCTGTTGTAACCATGGCGAGTGAAACAGGATTCGTCTGTAAACAGAACACACCTCGAAAAGTCAGCCTCACGTGTTGAAAACAAGTACACAACTCATATCTGGGCGGAACGTCACGTGGTTGTAATTCTTTCTGTCGACGCGAGTGGTAGATGCTGCTCATGCAACACATTCCACACCGTCACATGAGATGCATCCATCCAATGTACGTGCGATTGCACGGGTGCTGGTTGATAGTTCATCGTCAACTCTGTTCAGAACATTTTCTTCAAAGAGTGGTGTACGCTTCGTTGTCTGCACGCTGCAAACCACAGTTGTGAAACATTGGTTGGAGATTTCCCTTATCTCGCAGGCGATGGGCAATTCTTGCAAACATTGTATGCGCTGGGTGTCGTCTGTTTGGATATATTTCGTCATACATTCGTGCACATTCTGCTGCACTTTGCTTCACCATAAATCAAGACCATGTCGGTCAGCCCCGCTAGTGTGTATATATGTCCATTATCACTGCGCTACTGAAGTTTGCTTCCACTGCACTTTGCTCAAAGAAAACTTTAAAGTGGGTTCATACATGAAAAATTCTCTAATTTTATATTTATTACATAATAGTGTTAGCGTTGACGTTACTGGTCACTATTATTATCCTCTTATGGAAATTTTTAGCTTTCATAATATGTAAAGACATATCAGAGTAAAAATTGGTGTATTATAGGTGTATTCACTCCACAAAAACTAACGTACCTAGTGAAATTAAATAATTTACACTGAAACATGTCACCGGTTATTTGTGAAAAGTAATAAAAACACAAAACATAAGATTTTTAAAAATATTTTATCTAACAATGCAGGATTAGAATCTGATTATGATAAAATTTTCAAAACTACAAAAATATATTGTTTTGTGCTTTATAACTTTTAATGTATAGTCCGTGATGCATCATTTCAGTGTAAATTATGTAATTTCGCTAAGGACTTAATTATTCTTTGGGTTTTGTTTTCAATCTCCATAATATGCCAATTTAGAACTCTGACATGCTATTACGAAATAAAATACCAGCAAAAACGTTTCATTACAGGATGATATTTTCACTAGTAACATATACAAAACTAACATTATTTTGTAAAAATATACCATGATTAACTTTTCACACATGAACGTCCTTAACAGTTAGTGCACCTGGCGCGTGAGACGTGCCGAGGCGAGGCACGGAAAGTATTTTTTCTTGTATAACTATTAAAAATATTTCCAATGCGTTTATCTACGAAAAGAATACACACTTCAAATGGTGTCCCTATGATTTTATAAATGTCGTCTGCTAATTAAAAATATTATTTCCAAGCTCCTCTAAAGTGCTGAAGTTGACTTTTACACGTTGCTGTAGCTGAGAAAATATAAAAAATAATCGGAAAACTAAACAATAGAAACCTGCATTGGAATTTACCTCACACTTTCCATAACTAAAATAGCAGGGTCATCGCTTGAAGCCGCATTGGAAAACGCATTCTACGAAAACACTGCGCGCTGGTTTAGTCCTTCGCGTCTAGAGGCGATGAGGTGTTTGACGGACGTGTTGTATTCGACTTATCGTCATCCCCGTTTCCGTGCCTCAAATGCAAAAAAAAAAAAAAAAAAAAACTACTGTCCACTAACTCTTAAATACTTTATGAACCTCACACCGGCTGTAGACTATTTATTTACATATATTTATATTTATTCTAGACAATTTGGCCTTCAAAAGTGCTCGCTTTATCGCGGACTATCTAGTACTGTGCACTCTCACGGTAACTGCTTTCCCCGGTTCAGTTGTCCATCCTAAACACTGTATGCCATACATACAAGCAAATGAAGGAAAGCCAAGGTTGTGGAAGGTGCTGAATAACCCTTGTTTGCATGCTTGTTTATAGGTTATTCGGGGTAGAGTGAGCACTAAATAAACCTTTGAAAAATATCACTAGCCGTCACTGAATATAATTCAACATTATCTATAGTTTCCTTACTGCTCGTATGGTTGGCAGCGGAATTACGCAATATAGTTCCCTATGTTCACTATTTAAATGCAACAATACAGAAGCAGAATCAACCGAAATCGCCATAACTGTAATCTTATATAATTAATGAACTTCTTTTTTTTACTAAACTGTATCGATTCCTATTATCTTACACGCGCAAATATTAAGATATGTGTCCAGAGAGGTTAGACATTACCCGTCGTTAACCGTTACGCGCGGGAAAATACGTATTGGCTGAAAATAGAACTTCAGCAGGGATTTTTTGAATGCTCACTTAATCCCGAACCGCCTATACAATAGTGTACCACGGGCTACGTGTGTGGACTTATGTCTAGGTACTTACACGATGAAGCCAGCTTCGGTTGTTTCCGTAACCTTGATTCGGGTACGTCCGGCCTCTCCACTTCCCCTTGCATCTTTTCTAGCAAACAGTAAGCGTGTCGCAGACGCGTGGTATTGCAGCGACGCACGTGTAGCCTGCCAAGCCTCTCCCCTCTCCCTCCTGCTGACACACCCGGCCCAACACAGGCCTGCTTGATGCTCGTATTTCCTAATTATAAACTTTGATATCGTATTTCACCAACAGATAAATTTTACAGTGCATTATTGTAGAAGCCACGTAGACCAGAAAAAAAAAATACTAGAAATGATATTGTTTGTATGGTGCTTCGTTCTATACTTTACAAGGACCCCATAACAGCGAGTGCAAGTATTTATCTTCACCGTGTATTAGTTTTAAGTGCATATGATTTTATTAGCCGGTGAATGCCAGTTAAAAATTTACTAACAGAATAATTTCACTTTAGGAAGAATTAAATGCTCCGATCATAATTTTGGATTCTTTCTATACTAGCAGATTAATTTTAGATGTCATATTCAACCTTAATATTCATACTAATATTATGTTCTTTCTGAAAGCAATGCTGTAGTATATATAAAATATGAAACTTACTAGCAATTGCTGCCTCATTGTTGTATTAATTTGTTTAGTGTAGTTTTGTTAAGTTTTTATTTAATTCCCGTTACATTTATGAAGAAGCGTGTCAACAAAATTATATTTTCAATTTCATTCGAGTTGTGTTTTTGTACTAAAACACTAAAATACGGGGTCGTCAGGCGCAAGGGGTTAATTTAGTTCCCTTTCCATTTTACGACAGGGAGCTGCGAACAATGATAATCATTTTAAAGTCTTGGAAATGCGTTAATGGCTTCAGGTGCGGTACTATCGATGCTCTATGAAGAATATACTTATTTAAACTGTACGATTAGTTTGATTAGTTTATTTTCATCCTGCGGACTACAGTAAAATATAATAATAGGGATCATAATTAATACAATTACATTTTTAGGTATTGTAGTAAATATAGGTTAAAAATACACCTGATGCAATATTGCCCGTTTGATGCGCGGACACAATGAAGTGATAAGGTTTAGTTTTCCACACTCGACGGTAACAGCATCGCTTATATTCGCGGCGCGCCAAACTACATGGCGAGCAGTGTTTTCCTACTACTATTTTTCTTATGGGACTTAAAGAGGAGACCCTACAATTTTAAATGTGAAAAGTTTGTAATAAATGTAATAAAGACTAACGCAAGCTTCCAGCGTTGAGTTTTACGAATCTGGGTGGAATTTTTTCTGTTACAGCTGTTTTAATAAAAGCCGTTTTTAACCATTTCAAGGGGCCTCAAAAAACATGATTCTAATTAGCATGTTTCATTTTGAAAGCGTTAGAAGCCTAGTTTTAACTGTGTTCTTTTTTTTTTAGAATACTTTCAACAGTTTCGCATAAAAAAGAATAGGCGCAGCACAGCACGCTACAACACTGTTATGCGTAAGGTGCATAAGACCCTTAAGGAATACATATTTGATTGTTGCTTGCAGCAGAAGAATCTTGAGTGCGGAAACGGGAAGGGAAGTGGACTGAACGTCTCGTTGACAGCCAAGATCATTAGAAACGGTAACACATACACAACAATAGTTCAAACGAACTTGGGAAGGAATCGGTCATGACCTTTCGTTGAGGACTCCATCCCGGTATTCGCCCAAAGTGATTTCGGGAATAAATGGAAAACAGAAATCATGATGACCGGAGACTGGAATCAAACACGTATGCTCCCTAACGCGAGTGAGCGAGTCCACTGTTTTAACCGATCTGCTAACTCGCTCGGTAGTGGGTAAACAGAGACATAATTTATTTCAGCATATTTCTGGATAAAATGAGAGGACGAAGATAGTTTTTTTTATAGCAGAATGGGCGCAAACTTTAGGGGAATATTGCCTCTTCTAAAATTAAAATAAAAGACTTCTACGTCGCCGTCAAAGTAGGTTACTTTGTTTTTGTAATAAATATTTTCTTTTTAAAATGTCATTTTTTCAGCAGTGGCACTTAATATTTTGCTGTGCGGTGCTAATACGCTAAAATTATTTTCTGTAGTGATTATTTTGCTTACAAATCTCAATTTTTCTTAAAAAGCTGTATTTTCATGTTTTGCTCTGTTTTGCTAAAATGCTAAAAATGATCGTTGTTAGTAATTAGGCTATATGGTCAAAAATCTAAAATTTTTTTCAACAGTTACAGCAATTTATTTCTTTGCAACCCTAATATGTTAAAGCGATTGTGTTTTTGTAGTAATTACCCTGTTGAAACATACTAAAAATTGTTTTAATATATTACGTTTTTAAAATTGACTAAACAAATACAAAATAATTTCCCCCATTAAACAGTGTGTAAGATTTCAACGGAAAAAAAAAAAAAAAAAAAACCCTGAAGCGCATGCAATAGATAGTAACAAAGAATTTAAAGAGTAGCTGTCGTTGAGAAAATTCACATAACAGTTAACAATAAAATTGTTAATTATGAACTTTGGGGAAATATTCATACATCAGTTATCAATTACAAGCACGCCACATTTTTTTACGTTAAATGTTTTAAATATGTTTATAGGATGAATTATTTTGTACTTTAGAGTCGGTATTTAAAATCATGGTATATTTAAAAATATATTTATTTAAAATTATTTCCTGCGTTTAAGTCTCGTGTGTGCGAAATTTTGCAATCACATGTATTAAACTTAGTACTATTTTTATTACGATTTCCCCCTTTTACATTGCAATAGCATCCAGTTCTGAGCTACGTCTATGGTTTCAGGACAGTTTCAGGTTTCAGGTTCATCCGGAAACAGTTCAAAATCGATTACAAAATTTGTACCGAACAGCGAGACCAGAAAGCGAGTTAATAAAACCCTAAATTAATTCACTGTTTATTGTTACCGAATAGACAAACAGGCAAGAAAGCGAGTTTATTAAAACGTGTTTAAAATTCTGAAATTTGTTCAACATTTGCATTTTTTGTTTTACTATGTTCTGCTGATAATATGTTAAAATGGTTATGGTTTGTAGTAAATAAATAGTTTAAAATATCTCAAACTTTTTCCAACAGTTTTACTTTATATTTTGCTGTATTGTTACTTGTGTTTAACAAGAACACGTGGCGAAACTTGACAGCTGTCTAGTGCTGTGACGCAATATCTGATAATAGATTTTATGTTTTTTTGGTCTAGAAATGTACTTATATCCTAGACACGTAAATTGTATGTTATATATTATACTATATTCTATATTTGACATGTCCAATACCAAAATGTAAATTATGGTCTTTATGGATGAATAAAAAATGAAATGAAATGAAATGAAAAATGATGGAGGAGGTTGGGTGAGTACCGGACAGCTGTTGGTACGTTGGGTGGCAAGGAGTGGTCGCGATACCGAACATACCCGAATCAAAGTTACGGAAACGTCCGAAGCTGGCTTCATCGTGTAAGTACCTAGACATAAGTCGTGTGTGGCGCGCAAGAGCCAGGCGCTCGCCTGGAAACCCGCCATTCAGTCGACGTATCTGACTAGTGGGTGACCTACGTGGCAGGCGCTCCCGTGCGACAGCCAGTCATTAGTTGTCTACCGAGAAACTACTACCTCGCCATTCAGCCAAACATTCTTAAAGTTGTTTGTGTTCTTTCACATGCAAAGTGCATTATATTGTATACGCGACGTAATTTGGTTATTAGTTTTTTTCCTTAGACTGTGTATATGTGTTGAAACGATAGTTTACTAAAGGTGATCAAGAGGTATAAAATCATTTTATATTTTCACGAAATAGTTTTAATTTTTTAGACGGTACTAATGTGTACAGTTTACTCTTAAGCATAATTTTAGCTCAAATAGTTTTCTCGTAATAGTGCGTCAAGGTAAAATTTGCATGCAAATAGTAAAAACCAATTGAGTTACTCAAATGAAATAATTCGCAGTTAAATAACGTACGTAAGCTAACAAATGTAAACCCAAAAGGTAATATTCTGAATATGAATAAAAAAAAAAAAAAAAAAAAGTTGTTCGTTGCAAGATTTCTATCGATAGGTTACGTAGCCCATCTCAAGTTATTTCACTATGAATTATTTCGTTAAGCAAGTCGACTGGTATTCTCTATTTGCATATGGCAGCATAACATGCAAATTTTGTTTCTGACGCACTGTTATGAGAGATCTATGCGAGTTAAAATTGTTTCGTAAGAGGAAAATGTACTCACAAGTATCAGCTATACAACTAATAACATTTCGTAAAGATATACAATTTTGAAGTTTAACGTACTTGAACGTCCTTAAGGGCGCTGCCTGTCTTGGCTGTTTGCGCTGTGGAAGTTCAAGAACAAAGTCGTGGTAAGTGAGATACTCGTATAAGCGGTTTGGGATGAAGCGAGCACCGAAAAAAAACCTGCTTAATTTCTATTTTCAGCCAATTCGTATCT
Organism: Medauroidea extradentata; assembly: GCA_003012365.1. NCBI lineage: Eukaryota > Metazoa > Arthropoda > Insecta > Phasmatodea > Phasmatidae > Medauroidea > Medauroidea extradentata. Next base: position 21,380 of record PNEQ01072371.1, read on the forward strand.
ATCCGCGCGTAACGGCTAACGAAAGGAAATGTCTAACCTCTCTGGACAAGTCACTTGATGTTTGCGCGTTTGAGGTAAATTTTGCAGTAGGTAGGGATTTAGGCATATATAGTTTGATAAAAAATAGTTTATTAATAATAAAAACATAAATATGCTGATTTTAGCTAGTCTTATTTCAGTCCTATAGTTGCATATAAATAGGAACATATACAAAACTGCACTTGTAAATCCGTTGCCAACCGTACGAGCAGTATTTGCAGTAACGGTTACATTTTTTTTTTTCAGTTCAAATATTTAGTGCTTACTTTATTCCGAACGACCTATACACGCAAAGTATTTAACTGATGTGCAGTGTTTTTTTCTTCTTCCTGCTCCAAATATGAGACTTGAATGTTGTGAACCTATTATCGTTGTTTGGACATGTCGCAGTTCCTAAATATGGATTTTTAGCTATCCATGGCTCGTTATGACATATTTAGTTAAATATCACCGTAGCCGAATGTTGGAATGGTTCGTTAATAAAAGCCATCCTCGTTTCATTTGTGTTGGAGCGATTGGTTGTTCCGACAAGAACTATGTTTCCGACGAAACTTCAAAGGCTCGTCCTTTCAAGTTTGAAGCCACGGGGTTTCAATAGAGGATCTCAGTTAATGTAGTTACTTAGGCTTACGTCAATTTTAAAGATATATCTTTAAAATAGGAGTATTTTATGTGACACACATACACATACAGCATATATATATATAATCAGTGGCGTCTCGTCAGGGTAAGCAAGGCAAGCAGTGCTTGCCCAGACAGCTTCCTGACAATTATCTGATTATAATAAATATTTACTTGTAACTTTGTCTCTACTAGAAGCTAACTATGACTCCTGCAGATAGGGGTATCTTTTACGAATTCCGCTCGGATTACAATTGCAAGATAAGAACTCGTAAACAACCAAAGCAAGCTGTTGAAAAGCGCTTCCAATATCGCTTCTAGTGGATAGAGTTGCAGCGATAGTATTCGGGTGAATGAAGGGGTTGGAGGGGTGGCCGGGCGGAAGGAACACGGGATAGGATTGGCTACGTAACGCTGTGTTAGAAGCTACGATTGCAGTGCTTTCTCGCCGAAGTGTTCCGAATATAGCCGAACCTAGCAGAACTGCCACTTTAGTGGTTTTGTTACCAGTTACTGCGATTTCAGATAATCTACTACCGGTCAAGTTTTGTAACTTATACGTTGATTAAACAGGGAGGCGAAGACAGTTTAAACTGATACTAGTAAATTGGAAAATTTCTTTTCTATTGATAAGATAGGTCTCCCATGATTATTCCAGTGCCATTAGTGGTTTTCTTTAAACTTCAGTTGGCAACACTGGTCACAGGCAGTTGATTTTTACAAGCTACACGAATTGAATATATTGGCAAGTTCCCGCGCTGCACGGTAATGCTGCCAAGTGAATATTATCGTTTATTATTTAATTTGGTTACTGTGCGTTGAAATTTACCATTATTAGCTGCGCTTTCTATACTAGGGATTAAAAATAGTCTTACGAGACTAAAAAACCATTAATGAAACGGAATCATGTGAACGCAAGTGTTGTGTACGAGGATTACGTGCTAAACCTTCTCCAGCAGTGTTTTTACTTTTCAGCAACGATGTGACCTCATCAGAGAAGGTAAGCCGACACCCGAAATTTGCGTAATTTAACATGTTTGTAATCTTATTTTAAATTTCTCTTTATTCGAATTTTTTGTAAATGTTGCAGAATTAATTTCTATACGTTAATGGTGTTTTGTGCTCTGTTCTCATAAACATATCTAAACTATCCTTGTGAGATCGATTGTTGACAGTAATTTTTATGCAGGCTACTTTTACAATGAAACATTTTGGAAACCCAGTTGCCGAAGGAAGCCTAAAGGCTACGCTACGCTGGCACAGGCACTTATCAAACGTGTAATAAATCTCGTAAGCTACATTTATCGCCGCACACGCGGACAGATGTTCGGGATGTCTTCACAGTGTGATGGAAATGATGTATGGTATATTATTTGTTTGTGTGTTTGCAGCAATAGTAAATATAATTGTTTACTTTGTACATTTGTTTTTGTAATCAATGAAAAGCGTTATGCCCGATCTCCCAAATTAATAATTAGTAAATTTCGCAAAACGCCACGCTTGTTTACATAAACTAAACACGTGGGTAGAAACCTTATACAACTGTAGTCAGGTTCATTCCAAACTAATCGATAACCAAGCTCCATATGATCTCGGCAGTATCCTCATTTTGAATGGCGGCGCACACGCACAGGCCACATAATAATTTGACTTTTTACCAAACTTTCTGTGCGCCGATCCTGTGCTGTTTTTTTTTTGTGCGCGCATTGTAGCGTGTGGCATTTGGAAACTGTGCGTGTGCTATATTTTGTGTTAAATCAATTGTACCTTTACTTATACTACAACTAACTTTGAAAATATGCAATCTTGCAGAGTTTATATTACTAAGACTTTATTGGCAACTGGGATGCCAAAGCTTTTCTTTGTAATAATACAAACATTGTTCAACAGTGTTGATGGCAGGATATTAAACGAAGGCTTTATGAGAGTGATGATTATAATAATGCGCATGCCTCAAGATCGGCCTCATCACCAGCCGTCATTTCCTAACGGCAACGCGGCATTCTGTAGATATTAACATGACAATCTGACCGACTCCCTGGCTGGCCCTTGGTTTTATCTTAAGATATCAGGTATCCCGACATATTGTCATATTGCCTTCACGCATCCTGATAAAGAATCTTAAACGCGACACGTGATACCATAACAGCCGCCATACAAGCCATTACGGTACGATTCCCGTTACGTCAGTTGCTTTGCTAAACTGGCTGCCAAGCTTACTGCCACGGAATATGCTTTTTAGTCGGTTTTATTATTTCTCTCTTTCTCTATGTTTAATGGGGTTTTCGGTATTCTGTTACTATATTTCGAGTTTTAAGCCTCCCCCACCCCCCTTTTAATTCCCTTTTTAAACGCTAAAATCCTGGTAGTCGCAAATATGATTAGTAGCTTGCCTTTCAAATTAGGTCACGCATCGCCACTGATATATATATATATATATATATATGCGCATATATTTTACGTCAGTCTACATGTTACACTTTAGTAATTTAGGATAAAATCGGCCGTATTTCCAAGTGTGGCAACTTTTTTAAAAATTAAATGTTAAATGTTCGGTACTTAGAAAAAAATGTTAACATTTAAATTCATGGTGAAGACTTTTATTTAACAACTGTTACCCATTTGCGCACACGGAGAACTTTTTACGCTATCTTTTGAATATTATTTTATTAAAATCTTGAAAGGTGCCATACATTTTAAAACCGTACCTTAGATGTGTTGGAAATTGTGTTTTAATATCCAGCGTCATTTTTAAAACAATTATTTTTTTACTAGTTATTGACTTGACTTTCTTTTATTCAATTCGATAACTTAGCCAACTATATAAAACGTTTTGTTTATTTGTAAACTAACTTCCAGCGTATATATGGCGATTTTTCGATTTCTACTCACTTTTAGGATTTAGAAAGTAATGTTTTCTAAAACGGCCTAAATACGAATCCTAGGCGTAATCCCTTACTTTCTACATGCCTGACTCGCCGTGTAAATATTCAGACGGGTCTTTATACATAAAAATAAAAAAATGATATTAAAAACCCGGGTCGGCTGTGGGTCGTGTGGTCGTACGCAGAAAATAGCATAAACACAGCAGGTCTTCCTGATTATAGCGTGTCTACGAACCAGGCTATCAGCTCGTAAATTGTGAGAGTCTTGGGAAGCGGGCTGAGACGATTGTTACGTCGACCTTCTCGCCTCACAGCAGACGTTCATGGTCGTCAGTCTTTGAACACGCCAGTCATTAGAGGAGATTTAAATGGTTTAGAGTTCGCTCAATAACGCGTATCTTTGCGTGCAGGAATTTAATTTTAAAATGTAATTTTAAGGGCATGGAATTCAGCAATTTTCATATTCATATTTTTATATTTGTAACAGATGCTTTTATTTATTTATTTATTTATTTATTTATTTATTTATTTATTTATTTATTTATTTAGTCTTTATTTACCGTGGGCGCAGTTAAGGCAATCTCTGCCTTCTCTTCCACTGGACCCGGTATACATGAGCATGTATCAAAAATGCAATATTTATTCTAAGTTTACATACAAACTAATAATACACACATTTCCTAAATTTGTCACGAAAACACAACAAATCTTGTTACAAAATTGTCACACAAATCTAAGTTTACATATTACTTTACAATTTTTCTTATTTTAGACATAAATTGTGACTAAGTTTTGTTCTTATGAAATGTCTTTATCTCTCATAGTTTTTTGCGTAATCTTAATATATAAAATGTAGTGTCCTGACTGACACACTCACTCACTCATCAACGCACAGCCCAAACCGCTTGACTATAATAATTATATTTAAATATTTAGTACTGTTGCCTAAGACGTTAATTTTCTAGTACGGTATAATCATATATACTTTGTTTATTTCCTGGGAAGTATATCTATACAAAAAAGTGGCAGAGGAAAAGAAAAAAAAGTGTAACGATCTCTTCAAAAGTGCTTATTTGATCTCGAACCGCGTATATAGAGCAGCCCGTCATCACATGCCGAAGAACCAAGGGTTTGATGCGAAAAATTATTTGTACCATTTCTAGAGATGACGGTAATTCCGCGAAAATGTTTTGTGCCAACATACCTTTGAAAACACAGCAGTTTCTTGCAACATGTATGATTGAGTAATGTACTTCTGACACAACGTAGCTATCTGCAGACCAATAACAGGCCACAAATATTACGATAGCGGGATTCTTATTGGCTCAGTCAAATAGAGTAACAGCTCCAAGTACAATCTAAGGCCAGTAATCTTCTGGTCAGCTGAACGTGTGTTGGAATCCAGTAAACAGTCAAGTTTCCCCGCGATAAACCATCATTGCTAGGGCCCGGTAGTTTTCGCGAAAATACTTTTGCCCCACTTTGTTTCAGTGTCTTACGTGCACACCTGCAGCTCAACTTAATGATTATTGGCAGATTGTTTTTGTGCAGAGTCGTTATTCATTTGACTGCGCCAATCAGTACACGGATAACTGTGACACAACACGTCTGTGATTTGCGGGTTTAACCTCCACACGCTGGGTGTTACGGCATCCAATCACTGACCACAAAGCAGAGATGCAGGTGCGCACGTAAGGCACTGAAACAAAGTGCTGCAAAATTCTTTTCGCGGAAACTGCCGGGCTCTAACCATCATCTATAACTATTTCGTGTCTTAAGGGTGTTCAAGTGTGATAAAGCCATAATTTTATATTTTTGTGAAATAATCTTAGTTTTGTAGACGATACGTGTGAGTGCCGTTTCCTGTTACAAAACAATTTTAGCTCTCGTAGTTTTCTCATAGCGGTGTGTCCAAGTCAAAATTTCATGTCCTGCTGCCATGCAAACAGCGAAAACCACCTTACTGACGTGCGTGAAATAATTCAAAGTGAAATAACAAATAACATACTATGGACTAAGTAATAAACATTTGAAAAATCGCGAACTTTTTTAGTATTTTAAAAAAATTCTGAATTTGCAACATTTTTCCTGTACTTTTGCGATTTTTTTTTTAAATTCAAAATATTACGTTGTGGATTTTTCAACGTTTTATTGCGTAGCTCATCGGATGTAAGTTCACTGTGAATTAATTTTAAAGTAGGTCAATTGGTTTTCACTATTTGCATGGTAGTGTAACAAGGAAATTTTTACTCTGACGCACCGTTGTGATAAAACTACAAGAGCTAAAATTGCTTCGTAAGAGTAAAATTTACTCACAAGTATCGTGTACAAAACTAACAATATTTCACAAAAATATAAAATTATGACTTTATCGCACTTGAACCCTCTTAACGTTTTAATGCAAATCACACACGTGAGGTATCGTAGGAACCTCATTTTGATTGGTACGGTCAAATGAGAAACTTCTTACCAAAATTGACGCTCTGCTAATAACAAGGAAGCAGAACGGCAGAGATGAAGAGTTATTTCCGTGAAAATCGGGAGTACCTACTCATGACTGCGTAAAGTGCACCAACGTTGCGACGTAAAATTCAAACTTCGAACTCCTCGACTGCAGCCTGCCGCCCCGGGACGTCGAGCCAACGGATGCGAGGTTTTCCCAAGCAACAGGAGCTCGCGAAGGTGACGCACGGGAAACGTTCTTGGCCGAGCCGGTACAACGGTAACGTTACGTAACAGACGTTCCTCGTAACCGGAGTAGCAGACCTCACGCCGCTAATTCGCCAGCTCGCCGTAACCACGAGGCGTTAGCGAACTACCTGATATGTGGCACACGTGTGAAACCCACCAAACTAAGGTCGGCACGGCAAAGCGACCAGACACGATAAGTTCTCGTTATTGCAATCACCAGTTCAGCTGCCGCGTGGCAAATACAAAAGTAAACAATACATTGCCACTACGTACTAACCTCTGGTACGACAGCCACAGATATTTATATTATTTTAGTTTAGTTTTATTTCCTTTATTTTTAATACATTTTAAATACCCACTGGCTTTCTAAAATGCGGAAATAAAGGCACAATTACTGGATTGCTTAAAAAGGCTATGATTTGCTCATGAAAACAAACGAAAATTTCTCGTATAATAAATAAATGCAACTTACTATCAACTCACCAGTTTCGCCAACATTTGACCTCAAAATCAAACTCCGACTCGATTAAAATCGATATAAATTTATATTTGGAATTCGCATCGTGTCCGCCATTTCTGTCGAAATGGCATCACATAAGCTTTGGTACTGATTGGCGGACATCTTTTGTTTTTCATGTCGCGGAGGTCATGTCGCCTCCTTCGCGCCTGTGTGTTTCCACCATGACGCGATATATATATAAAGTGTGGGGACCACGCCAAAATAATTTGAAGACCTACGACGTGATTCAAATCCATTAAAAATGTCAAAATGTGTAACCGACAATAACTGCCCCGTGATTTATACACGCATTACTTAGAGTTAGGCGTCTTTGGAGTAGCACGGTCGTAGAAGAACAGGTCTGGACACTCGCCTGGAAACTTGACCTCCTTGTTGTTTGGCCGCAGTTCACCAAGCTACCGAGAGTGTTGTGCGTCTTTGGCGCTGCAATCAGGGCGGTCGGGCTCAAACTTCACCCACTTCCCTCCCACTACGATAAACAATTTATCAAAACGCATTTTCTATCAGTCTATTAAACACTCCCTTCGCTCACAATCCTAAAGCATGGCTCCAGCAATCTTTATTTACTTTACAATGATAACAATGGAAAATAAGTGGGCGGAGTTTGAGCCCGACCATGTCATTTTCCAATTCGGTATTTACTACTATTAAGAATGAACTCAAGCCAATATTTCGTTTTGAACAAGTTTCTTTCCGAAGGTCCCGATTCTAAATAAATACTAAGTCAAATCACTAAATGATTACATACGTAAGACAAAAAAAAAAAAAATCCGGGGACCGACCCCGCTGGGATGCATATAAAAATACTTCGTACAACATTTTACCACTTACATTTTCGTCTCCAATTCAGCCCAGGATTCGTTTGGTGTGCTTAATACGCATTTGTTTCTGGACATCCATATATATATATATATATATATATATATATATATATATATATATATATATATATATATACTAGCAGTCCCGCGAGTATTGTTCGTAACTGATAATATTTGCTTATATTGAAAAACCTCTTTGTACACCAGATTGGCACATCAGTCATCAAGTGTTAGGATGACAAATATGCTAGTTGAGTTAACTCTGCAGCAGGATAAGTAGCTATAGCTGTCCACGCGAAAAGCAGTCTTAAGTTTGTCCCTGCCACTCACAGCGACTTCAACTGAGCCTTATTTATAGCCCTGCAAAGTTGACGTTGTGGGGTGATAATAGACTCTGAAATGTAAGAGGTTAATAAAATGCAAAACATCTTATTTACCCTGTGCACAACCATTGGTGACGGTGCCCTCAATTTTATATATTTTCAAAATATTCACTTGAACTTTATTGCCATTACAAAGTTTCAGTGAGTAAAGGTTTCGCGGAAACGTATTTGTTGCCCCAAACTTGAGATTAGTGAGATGATATATCGTCAGTTTACTGCCAAAACTGACAAAGTCAAATTGAGATTAAATGATAAAAATGCTAAGAATATGTATATGTTGTTCACGAACAATTGCCCAAGTTTAAAGTCTATTCGTCGTTTCGTACTGTTGTGTCACAGTATAGTAACTTACCCCATTTTTGTTCATATTTACAATTTAATAGTGTTTTTAAACGAAATAACATTTATGACTTAATCATTTTTGGCAGTATACCGACGATATGTCAGCTGATTTTGTAGACGAACCTAAGTGGAAAGCGAACTGCAATTTTACCCCTTTTAAACGACGTCATGTAAATTGCACTAATTCAATCTGCCTTGTAGTTTTTGTGTGTCAAAATTGAACGTTCGCACGCAGCTTTTTAACGGAATTCGAGCCCAGAACCTCCCGGAATATAGACCTGAGTAACAAACAACTGCGTCACGTAACGTCGAAATAATTCATGAAACTAAAATTTTATAAAAAAAAAAATAAAATATCTGTGTCCTGGGCACATTAAGGTTGTACAACACCACGTCTCGATAGGTTTCTGTAGAGTGAAACTCATGTATAGGTTTTTTCTCGCTGTTCGTTCCTGCTTTTCGGATCGTCTGCCTTGAATATTGACCAACTTAGTTTTATTCTTAATAATCAAGTTTCTTATAAAGAAAAAAAATTTCCTTATACATATTTTTTTTTTAATATTTACGTAAGCAACACTCTGACGCGAACAACACCTCAATATCGCAACTGGTTAGATAGATATCGTGGGTTGATGGAAAACAAATTTTGTGCTTTTTCACCCTTTTGGGTGTCGAATTTCGAAATATTTTAAATTCACTTCTTATACTTTTGTATAAGTATCCAATTGAAGTGTAAGTCACTTCGATAGCCCTTTCAGTCGAATAAAAATCGATCATTCACTAAAAAAAAAAAAAAAAAAACATATCACCCCTGCACAGTAAGAAATCGAATTTCGAAAAATCTTATAACCGTTTTGCGATAACTTCTGTAATCATCATCCTGAAGTAAAAATTAATTGCATATCTCGACGGGTTCGATAGATACCGAGGATTTATCTAAAACACATTCAAGGTCTTTTCACCACCTAAGAGAGTAAATTTTGAAAAATCCTTGAATAACGTTTTAGAATACTTTATTGGTGTCTCGTAGACATGAAAAACACAACATTAGCCCGCTGAAAACACTTCTCACGCCTATCACCCCTTTTCACCCTTTTTCACCTCCTTAGGTGGCGAAATTCAAAAATTCGTGAAATTACTTTTCAGATATTTGAGTAAGCATCAATCTTAAACAAAAATACGTCGCTATATAAAAATCAATGTGATCGATATGTATCGATTGTGAGTCTTAAACAAATTTTACCCCTTTTTAACCAGTTTAGGGTTGAATTAGAAAAATATATTTTAATGGTACTTGGAATATTTACAAAATCATCAATTTAAAGCAAAGAGCCCTTCGATATCTCGATTGGTTCGATAGATATGGAAGGATAATTGAAAAAAAAACATTTCACATATTTTTACCCCCTTAGTTAAATAATTCCGAAACGTCTTTGAGTCCTATCATAGCCATTTGTATAAGTAGCCAATTAAAGTAAAAATCACGACGATAGCCAATTGTGTTTCAAAGATATAGACGATTCATAAAAAAACACATTTTGCCCATTTTTACTGTTTGGGGGTTGAATTTCAAAAATCCGTAATACCACTTTTTGGGTATTTACGTAAGCAACATTTTGAAGTGATAACCAACTCTTTATTCCGAAGGATTCGATAGATATCGATGGTTAATTGGAAATACATTTAAGGTATTTTCACCTCCTTAAATGTTTAGTTTGTAAAAATCCTTATATTGGCCAATATGCAAATTTATGGGTGTCCTATTAAAGTAAAAATCACGATGATATGCCGTCGGATTCGAGCTCTATAGACGTTTCTTCGGAAACACATTTCACCCCTTTTCACCCCCTTAGAATTCGAATTTCGAAAAATCCCTTCTTAGTGCTCGCCTACGACCTGAGGGGAACCCACACAAAAAAATTTCACGATTCTAGGTTCAGTGGTTTGGCTAGAATTTGATATGTCAGTCAGTCAGTGTTCGTTTTTAAATATAGAGATATGACGTGTAAATCTCTGTTTTTGTTCTCTCTGGATTCTGGGATAGACAGCGCCTAAATGTCTTCGCTTTACAAGATGGACTTCAAAAGAAACCCCACTTTACTGTAAACTGCCTATAGGCTTATACTTATTCCTAACCTGGCACCACAGAGTTAATTAACTTAGTATATTTGTTTTCTACAGCTACACTTACCACTAATTCGGATTGAAGTTGTTGGAGTAACAAAGAGCGCTTGCATGCAAACAAGGGAACATATAATAAGACAGTCATCGAAGACACCCGAGGCAGGCTACAACACCCCCCACTCTTAATACCGACTTCAGAACAGGCATAGTTGATTATAGAAAGAGACATTTCAGAATTTCCACGTTCTAAATATATAATTTTCGTTACAAAATTTAAATTTTCAACATTCTAAATAAAACTGTTCGTTGGAATTAAACTCCCATTGCAACAACCATTTAAAAATCTCAAAACTGTTTGTTGATGGCATGCGTCAGTATAGTTGCATAATAATACGAATTTTTGGTTTCATAAGTTGGCATTCGGAGAAAGCGGAATTTTGGCAGTCTTCGGTCAAGAATTTATTTTCCTTTTCCCAGCTACGAATGCTTGGCAACAGGCCTTTATGCGGAGTTGGTGTCGGGGTGACAGTGCTTGCATGTAAACATTGTAACGAGTCTCATCCACGGTCGTAGAAGAACAGGTCTGGACACTCGCCTGGATATTTGACCCCCTTGTTGTTTGGCTGTAGTTAACCAAATAACCGAGAATATTGTGTTTTATTGGAGGGCGGTCGGACTAAACTCCGCCCACTTCCTGTCCACTAAGATAAACAATTTATCAAAACGTATTTTTTATCACTTTATGAAATACTTCCTTCGCTCACAAATTTAAGAAAAGGCTCCAGCAATCTTTATTTACTTTATAAATTTAACAATGGAAAAAAGTGGGCGGAGTTTGAGTCCGACCGCCCAGAAAACAGCGCCAAAAAGTACAGCATTCTCGGTAACTTGACGAACTACAGCCAAACAACAAGGAGGTCAAGCAAAATACATTGTTAGATAGGCGAGTGTCCAGACCTGTTCTTCTACGACCGTGTTCTCATCACACACACAGACAGTTGACTATCACTGTCACTGCTGTCACTGTCGTATGGACGTGACACGCTAACTGAGGGTCTTCGTTTGTAAATCACTCGCGCGTCACTCCAAACGCCAGATAACAAGGGAGAGCAGTTGGTTGTCATTCGAAAGAGGTCTATAGATACGGCCCTAAATATCTCTCTAGTACTGAAGTGTAACTCGTAGTAAATTTGTTTTTGAGTTTTTTTTGGAGGGGGGGGGGTTTGCGCATTATGTCTTAGGGACGGGGGGGGGGTGAGCGATGGGCACCCCTGGTTCCAATTGATAGTTTAGTAGCTAGTAATGTTGTTATTCGTAATTTAGTTATTAATAGGTGTTGTGCTCATAAGGCTTATGTAAATGTTTTAAATTTCGGCATTTGAAGCTTGCCAGCGTAACGATAAAAGCCACAGAGTATAATTCTGAATGTCTTTTTATCTGTGCAGCTTTTAAGCCATGCTAGGAAGTTTTCTTTTCAAATTGATGCAAAAAAAACTCAATTTTTTAACGGAGTGATTTTTAAAAATAATTGAAGACTATGAGCAGTTATACGATGCACAATTTTATGTAGGCGTTTTGCAAAACAATGAACACTTCGTTAAAATGATTCTTTCGCTTGAATTTGGCTTATTATCATTACAAAATTTGTTATAATTTGGTTACAAGTATTTGAAAAACTGTGAGGGTTACTGCTACCAAAAATTAGGTACGAATTATTGTATGTTTGTGACAAATTTTATTTATGGCTGCTTGTAGTAAAGGCCAACGCATGCTTCTAGATTCGCGTTTTACGGACTCAAGTTGCATTTCAGGAGTTTAAAAAAAAAAAAAAAAATTTAGCCTTTTTGAGGTGCCCCAAAATTAGGTTTCTAACAAGCATGCTGCATTTTTAAAAATATGGAAGCATAGTCTGAAGTATTTGTTCTTCTCGTATGCAAACTTGATACGAATAAGTTTAGCAGTTTCACGTGAGTAAATTTTGGCGTGAGACGCTACAACGTAGTCTATTCCCCAGGTACGCGGGATTTTTAAACGTCTCATTAAGGCCTCGCTCCTTAGTTTTGCAGTGGTTTCAAAACATTATTTTAACGTAAATTAATACATGGATAAAAAATTTTCTTACAGTTTTAACACTCATATATCATCGTTTGTATATGAATTTTTCTGTTGCAATATATCAAACGGATTTTTAGATTTTTGCCCCTGAAATATCATATATTTTGTGGTCAAAATTAGGCAAAATTAAGGTTAATTTTTTAAAATATAAAACGGTACAATATTTAAAAAATCGCTCTGCTAAAATTGTGTATCGTATGACTGTACACAGTCTCAAATGTTTTCAAAGTGTTTGGTTAAAAAATATTCGAGTTATTTGCAATTGTTTGAAATAAATGATGGATCATGACCTTAACGTTACGTAGACAGCGAAGTTTTAAGATAAGAAACCTATGGTTCGGGCAGACATGATATGGGGAGGAATCGGCCATTGCCTTTAGTTAGGAACTATCCCGGCATTCGCCTGGAGCGATTTCAGGAAGACCGCGGAGGACCGAATCTTGTTTGGCTGAACCGGGCATTTAACCCGGGTCCTCCCGAATACGAGTCCAACGTTTTGCCACTGCAGCACATCGTTCGGTTTGATTTTTGACGACCGCCTTGTCTAGAATGATGATTAAATGTAATCTTAATCGTGACCTTAGATGTTAATTATTGAGTACATTACAATTAATTTATACATCATGATTGGTACTTAGGTTGCTTTGTTTATTATAATAAGAGGCGGGTGACTGTAGATTAACTAGAAGAAACTATTTAACTAGGTCTTCAAAAATGGTCATTTTATCGCGAACCATATATGTCCGCCAAGCGGTGAGTTGACACGTTTAGAAACGGACTGTTGAAATAAATTACTAGGAATACTTTCGTAATTACCAAGCAGCTACGTAAGCAAATGGAAAAGCAATACGGCGAGATAAATATATTATTTTTTTATTATTGCGCTTCCGCTAGTGTGAAAATTGTTCGTAATAATTATTTTAAAAGTGAGTTTAAAAAAACGTCAGTTATATGATAGTTGGAGGATGGTTGGGTTGGCAGTGATGTCGTAGAAATAGTTCTTCTGTATATTATGAACAGGGTCTAAAATATTGAAAATCGAGTAATGGAACATGTACATAATGTGTTTATTTTCAGTAAATGAAATAAAATTTATATCTGCATTTAGCATATATTACAATATTTTAGAGATGACGTAGTTAATGGCGGCGGATGAATAATGTACGTCGGCTTACAGTGCAGCCGTCAGCCTGGCAATGTTATTGTTGACGTTTGGCGGATGGATACATAGTTGGTGTGAAAACAGATCCAAGCTAGAAGCAGGGCTTCCAGAAAGTATAATGTTACCGTACGGCGGGTATAGTAACATACAGTAATAGAGACCCGTTCGACTATCGTCCTGCCGAGAAATGACTATTTTACAATTCTCGGCGGTGGCCGACCCGAGGCATTCGCCTATGGGAATCGTGCCTGAGACTGCTGTTGGTCGGCAGATTTTCTCGGGGATCTCCCGTTTACCTCGCCACCTTCATTCCGGTGCTACTCTATGCTCACTTCATCCCGTGTGAAATATGTCTCGTTGGTAATCGAAACGTAGTGGCACAACTGTCGATTTTCTGTTGATAAGTTATCCACATGTCCATGACATTTTTTGTTCCAAATAATGTAAGAAATCTTCCCTGCCCTGCGCGTGACTAACACGTCGTGAATCATCCAACCGCTTTTGAAAACCAACGGATTTCAACGGAACCTGTGCGACTCACTTCGCGTGCTTTGCCAGGCGGTTAAAACATTCTGTCCGCTCCCAGCATTCCCTACGATGTGAATTTTACAGGAGAACAACGTCGCAGAGACAAAGGCTACAGAAGATTGACATTCTACCCAGCTTCAGCTGGCATTGTCCATGAACGTGACATTCCAGACGGCCAAAGTCAATGACGTCACAACCACGCACAGCACAGATGCGTATTCGTATTCTAGACGAAGTGCGTGCAAGAACTGACATGGAAGCGCGATACGTGGTACATAACCCAACGCTAAAATCATCGGTTTAAAATCATGTTTCTCGAAAAATCAAGTACCCCCCCCCTCCCCCCAGTGTGTTTCTAAATTTCCCACTGACGACAACAGGTCACTCACAACACATCTTTCAGTCATGTTTCGGAAATATATCTTCTGGAACATCATAGGTTTTTGATGATATAGTTCTGTTATCTAGAAACGTCCGCGAAAAGAAACATAACAGTGTCAGGGCCACGGTCGTAGAAGAACAGGTCTGGACACTCGCCTGGAAACTTGACCCTCTTGTCGTTTGGCTGTAGTTCACCAAGTTACCGAGAATATTGTGTTTTATTGGCGCTTCTGTTAGGACGGTCGGACAAAACTCCGCCCACTCCCTTTCCGCCAAGAAAAACAATTTATCAAAACGTATTTTTTTATTAATTTATGAAATACTTTCTTGGCTCACAAATTTAAGAAATGGCTCCAGCAATCTTTATTTACTTTATAAATTTAACAATAGAAAAAAGTGGGCGGAGTTTGAGTCCGACCGCCCGGAAACAGCGCCAAAACGAACGACATTCTCGGTAAGTTGACGAACTACAGCCAAACAACAAGGGGGTCAAGCAAAATACATTGTTAGATAGGCGAGTGTCCAGACCTGTTCTTCTATGACCGTGGTCAGGGCCTATGTGTCTGAAATATTGCGGTGGGACATCTCTGAAATATATCAGTGATATATGTCTCAAATAATGCAGTGTGATACACCGGAAATAAGTCATAGTTATGTATCGTATACGTTACAGATATTGCGTGTCCATAATTGACATTGAATTAAAACGTAAACGTAACTAAGTAGTTTTGTAAAACCAACCAGTGAAGATAATTTTCTGTTTAGAACCCATATTGTATTGCTCCTTATCTCGTTTTCCAAATAACTTTACTCATTCGCATGTTTATTAAGATTAAGTTAGGATACTCGCAAATTTACTATCGCACATCAACACACAAAAATCTTTTTTTTTTTTTGTCATTACATTAACCAAAAACAATATTTAAGGTGCGTTACATAAACATTAATCATCCAATTTTCTTTGAAAAAAAATTGCCCAAACTTTCGCACTATTAAATTATCTGAACAAAAACAAACTCCACTCTAAACCAAAATTGTCATCTTTCTTGGGCTCCAGAAGATCCACGGGTAAATTTTGAAGAAATCTTACAGAAACATACTAGCAATGTTTCAAATATATGTATCGTTTTGAAAACACTGTAATAGTTCAGTCATATTTCATTTGATACTAATTTTAAACATCACAGTGAAATATTTCTGGAACATTTCTGGAACATGTATAATGAAATTTTATGTAAATGAAACATTATAACATTTCTGAAACATAACTGAAATATTTTGTGCTGAATGGGATGCTACGTTAAGGGCGCGGTCTACCGCAATTTTCGTAATAATTATTTCGTGTTTTATTTGTACCAGATACTTTTCTTCTTATTTTAGACACAACATGTGACTAAATTTGGTTCTTATGATATTGAATTTTTAAAATTTTTATTTTCAGTTTCAGCATTTTTTTAATTCAAACAATTTTTATTCTTTATTTTTATGAGCATGATATTGTAGCCTGCAATGCCTTTATCCACTGTGATTTTTTTGAGTTTGGTATATCAGTTGGTTTTAGTGTAGTCCTTAAAACGGAAACATGCAAAATATGACTTTAATAAGCCATTACGCGAAAACTATGAGAGATAAAAAATTTCATTATAGCCAAATTAAGTCATATTTTGTGTCTAAAATAAGAAGAAAAATATCGGGTACAAATAAAAAATAAAATAATGATGATGAAAATTGCGGTAGAGCACATCCAGGTAAAATTGTATTAAGCAGCGCTCAATGCCTGTCGAACCTACATGACAGTTTTTGTTCATCTCGGTGAGGTGTACAGTACTATAGGACCTTTGAGACAATTTTTTTAAACTATTCTGAAAACTGTGAACAAATAATTATTTTCATTCTCCATGTTGGCTGATTTTTTTTTTTTTCAAGGCAGTAAATAGCTAATTATGTCACTAACGAAATTCCGGTTGGTGATATTTTAGACGAAACCGTTTAATTTCTCGTTTAAAAAATAGCTATCACAAGTACCAGTTTAAACAAAACTGCCGAACTATTTTTTTTATATATATTTTTATTGTTTAACCTTAAAAAGAATAACTATCGCGAAAATATAAAAAATATAGATCTTGATCTTAACTGAGTCTTATGTCTCCCTACATTTTTGACCTCCCCCCCCCCCACCGCCCTGTGGTATGTTTTACATAAACACTGACTGGCGTACCTATAATTATGTTAACAGTAACTCTGTAGCTACCTATGTCCGTGTACCAACATCTTATGAAAAGCGGAATGTTTTAATTGGTGTCTTCTGAAATTGACGTGCTTTTGTCTGGCGAACCTCAGATTAGTGTATGTAGCGTCTACATAATATTAGCATGATTAGGGTCTTAACGATTTCTTACTGTCACGTGACCTGGGCGTGGATACTTAAGCTACATGGCCTTTGTTCTACGTGACAAGGATGCCAACGTTACGAAATAAGAACAAACTTAATTGCGTTTTGTATAATGTTAAACTGTGAACCGATTGTAATTATGGACGCATGTTTATCTGTGTGGCGATATGTAACCACTTTTTTTTTATAGGCTTCGCTTTAACGTTGAATTTTTGGCCATCTACTGGTAGTTCTCGCGAAAAGATATTTGACACCGCTTTATTTCAGTGCCTGACGTGCATATCTGCAGCTCTGCTTCGTGCTGATTGGCAGAGTATCTCTGTACAGAGGCGTCACTTGTTTGATTAAGCCAATGAGAACAAGGTCACTGCGACACCGCACGTCACTTGATTAACCCTTAAGGGTGTTCAAGTGCGATAAAATCATAATTTTATATTTTTAAGAAATATTGTTAGTTTTGTAGACGATACTTGTGAGTACATTTTACTCTCACGAAACAATTTTAGCTCTCATAGTTTTCTCATAACGGGGTGTCAAAGTCAAAATTTGCTTGTTCTGCTGCCATGCAAATATTGAAAACCAACTGACCTACTTAAACAAAATAATTCACTGTGAACTTACATCCCGTGAGCTATGCAATAAAACATTTTAAAAATCTAATACGTAATATTTTGAATTTAAAAAACCCGCAAGAGCACAGAAAAAAGTTACAAATACAGTAAATTTTTTAAAATACAAAAACTGTTCGCGGGATTTTTCTAAATGTTTCATTACCTAGCCCGTAGTGTGTTATTTCACTGAGAATTATTTCACGAACGTGAGTCAATTAGTTTTCACTATTTGCATGGCAGCAGAACATGGAAATTTTGGCTCTGACGCACCGTTGAGAGAAAACTACGTCAACTAAAATTGTATGGTAAGAGGAATCTGCACTCGCAAGTATCGTCCACAAATAATATAAATATAAAATTATGACTTTATCTCACTTGAACAGCCTTAAGAATGCGTAGTAGATAATAAATGCTGAAAACATCAAATAATTTCTACACTTTTTTCGAAGCCAGTATGGATAAAATACTCAATGAGAATCCTAGATAATGGTATTTGCCAACTTTTTGAGTAAATATTTATCCATAATTACTAATTCGTTACGCGTGATCTCTTGCGCCGCAGTTAAATGCACGAGGTTCCGGCGTCAGAGATTGTGCCTCAGAAGTTCGTAACACTGGGAACAATTTTGTTTTCTACGTTGGCTTAAACTATTGTCTAGGATTGATATTGTTTAACTTTTGCAAATTGGTTTCAAGAAACCTACAATTATAGATTAATGCGTTTAGCGTTGAATTGGGTAACACGCCCTCTTAAGGCGCCCGCTTACTGGCCGTGTGTTTGTGTGAGTAAGGCATGGCGCCAAGGGCGATGTTGACCGGCTCATCTAGCGCAGAATCGCCTCTACCGCAAGACGCTGAAACGGCCTGCAGTGGTATCGTAGAACACTCGCCTGACTGACACTTTCAGTGGTGACCCCATCTTTTTATTGGTGGAAAAATTTAAGCAAAGTGCAGTACACTTTCCTATCGTAGTTTCACACGAATCGCGAGAGTAGTTGTTCGGATATAACAGATTGAAAAAGCCGTTTTTAGCCCTTTTGAGAGGCTCCGAAATGATCTTTCTAATTAACTTCATGTATTGAAACTACCATTCCAACATCGTTTGAAGTGTTTGTTTTTTTTTCGTAAATGCACACATTAGAAACACGTTTAGAAGTTTCTTAGAAAAAAAGAGTTCTACTTACAATGCAGACAGGCGGGCGCCTTAAGCACGAAACAAAGCTACAAAATCTACAGGCTATAAATAGCAGTGGACTTTAATGGTTCATTTAGCTAATTTTGCATTCATCTAGATTATTTATTCGTTAATATGCTTTACGGCGTATTTTTTTCGTATGTGTTTATTATTATGTCAAGCATTTTTAGTTCGTTTGATCCTTGATTGGTTTGACCCTATTATGTGTGACATCGAAAAAATACAGCGATACTCTATACAGTCCACAAAGATTGAGATAATTTCTCATGTCAGCTGACAAGACAATTGCTTCTTGACCTGGGTTAGACTTCCATTTTTTTTTTATAAACCAACGATATTCATGTTTGGGAATTATTTGTTTATTTATTGACTACAGTCATTACTGACTTCCATGGTTTGCTTTTTCGTTGCAATTCTTTTGCGTATTTTTTCTTTCTTCGTTTTTTATGTTAATGAGAATTTAATGTGACCCAACAATATTTTCTCGCAATGGCATATATTCAACAAAACACGTTAGTCTGCTATACACCCCAATGGCAAAAATTATTCAGAAATTGTATAATGTACAGGCACTTCGTGTAGATGAATTACCTTAAGAGGAGTCCTTCGCGGTGTCAATTTTCCACCTTTGACACGTGGGAACAGCGTAGTGATAAGAGCCAGTGTCCCACGCTTGACGAGAAGCATATCGCCTCTATTAGCAGCGCGCCAAACTGGCGTGCAAGGTTTCCCTTGTAATCATTTTACTATGGGACTTAAGCGGTGGCCCCAATATTTTATTTTTTAATATTATGAAGTAAAAACCAACGCATGCCTCTCCTTTGCACTTTACGAAGTCAGGTAATATTTTCGGAGTTACGACAGTATAAAAAAACCGTTTTTAGCCATTTTGAGAGGCTCGAATATCATGTTTCTAACAAGCGTGCTGCAATTTTTGAAAACATAGAAGCATAGTTTCAAGTGTGTGTTCTTTTCGTAGGCAAACATAATATGAGTAACTTAAACGCGGTTTCGCGTATAAAAGAATACGCGTGACAAGCTGCAACGCCGTCCATGCGCCAGTCGAGGACTCCTCTTAAGATCGCCGCCTACCCGCGCGTGAGAGGCTCAAAAGTGGGATAGTTTCATGGGAAAAAACATGTTTACTAACACACTGTAACACATTTTAAGCGTGGTCCCCTTAAGATATGATACTATCATGTCGTGTAAATGAAGGAAATGAGATCGTCATTACCTCAGCTGCTTAAAATTGAAATCCTATGATAATGTTGTTAGGGCGGCGATTTTTGGTGAAAAGAATTCTGCGTCAATTTGTTTCAGTGCCATACGTGCATATCTGCAACTCTGCTTCATGGTTATTGGCAGAATGTATTTGAGAAGAGGTGTCGCTCATTTGACTGAGCCAATCAGAACAAGGTTTCTGTGTCACCACACGTCTGTGATTGGCGGGTACGACTCCGAGACGCTGAGAGTCAAATCATCAAGTCATTGAACAAAAAGCAGAGCTACAGGTGCCCACATAAGACATCGAAACAAATTGGTGCAGAATTCTTTCCACCAAAAACCACTGACTATAGCTATTGTGTACGTTATAGAACTTGAGATCATATGACCCTGGCACTTTGTACAGATGTAGGAACTAGAGATATGATCCTGATAGATATATGGAGGATGTAGTTGTCGCAACTTTGAGCTAAGAACCTCAGCTGAGTTCTTGGCTAAGAAGAATGAATCACGGACGGAAGGCCAGGATGGCGAAACGTGCAGTGGATAACTCGGTCACGTATGTCGCCTCCAGGTTTGTGACCTTGAAGTTTCCAGTTCCAGCAGCCTAGTGCCGTGTGATGCACAGAGCGAGGCAAGCATTGGTCATGTTCGCGGAATCTAGCTGTCGTCTTGAGGGACGTGTCGTGACCTTGACGTCGTCGTCCTTTGTGCGGGCACGCGCCGCCTGACAGCTAGGCGACCACCGTCACACGTACCCTAGTCTATCGCGACGAGATATCGCACGACCACAGAGTAAGGCCGGGATTACGATGCCTTCACTTTCACTTTACTTAAACTTTCACGTAACCAGGAAACACCTTGATAAAAGCACTGGCACTGGTCCTATCACGATCGCGCCACTTTATACTTAAGATCACTTTCACGTAACGAAAAGCTTGTGATGTCAATCTTTTAAGTTAAAGTGAAAGTGAAGTTATACCACGTGATCGCCTGGGCCAATCATATTTCGGAGGAGTTAATGTCTTCTATTGTGTTATGTTATCTTGGACTATTAAGGACGTTGGACCCGTAAAAATTCAAAATTTTATATTTGTGGCAAACACTGTTCAACTTTTACACATCAGATAACACGTCATTTCCCCGATTAAAAAAAATTAGGGCCCATAGTTTTAGCATAATCACATATCAAAGTCACAAAATGGCAGTTGCGGTGTAGACAAAATATTAAAAAATAATTAACTTGCAGAAACAAGATAATTCATATCGATACTTAATGATGTTAACTACTTCAAGACACTTTTGTAAACACAAAGCGATATATTTTTGTATTTTTTAAAAATTGATGAAAATGAGTAAATTTTTGCATAACTTTGACTTTCGGCTACTACTGAAATATTCAAAACTAACTTTTGTCAAACATGTCATGAAATGCATTGATGCACTGACTTTCAGTTCCCGTAATTTTGAATTCATTAGTTAATTACTTTTTTTTTTTTTTTTGCTGCACCGTAATGGCAATTTCGTGACTTTGATGATTGATTTTGCAAAAACTATGGGGCCTAATTTTTTTTTTATTTGGGGAAATGTCGTGTTATCTGATGTGCAAAAGTTGAACGGTGTTTGGCACAAATATAAAAAAATTAAATGTTACGGGTCCAACGCCCTTAATCTCAAGGCTCCCTCACGACGTTTTTCATTGCTTGCAGCTTACGAGAAAGATCGTAATAAGGCGCCTCAAACGATTACGTATTACGCACACGTGAACTTTATAAAGTGGTAAGTGATACGTAAACGTGAAGTCATCGTAATCCCGGCCTAAAGCTGCATTCACAACCACCACTTACCATACGCACGTGTAAACTGTAGGCGGTTCAGGGTAAAGTGAGCACTAAAAAAAGAACCTTGCAGAAGTTCTATTTTAAGTCAGTTCGTATCCTTCCGCGTGTTTTTAACCTCTCTGGACTCGTCACGTGATGTTTGCGCGTGGTAGTTAAAGCGTGCTGTCAGTAGATATTTACACAGTTTGATAAGAAAAAGTTTCTTACTTACATAAAATACAATTATGTCGATTTCGGTTGCTTTCGTTTCAGTATTGTTGTATTTAGAGAGGAAAATACATGAAAATATGTTGCGTAATTTCGCTGCCAACCACACAAGCAGTAATACAACTATTGTTAATGTTTATAGATGATGAAATTTCGCGAATTCAATTATCTGCACGATAAAATAAAATATTCTATGTATACTCAAGTCCTGTCTATTAGTGGATAGCAGCTAGTGGATACTACATTGAAACTTTGATAAATTACTCGAAAACTATATCGATTATCATGTTTACTCAAAAAACTATTTTAGTTGCCTAGTGGGAACATGTTGACTCTTATTCGCATGGTACCTGGGCCAGAATGCAGGATTATTACTCTGCGCTTACGCGCTAGGCACTGTTACCAACGTGTCAGCTTCAAGTGTTTTTTGAACGTAAACTGTGGGTCCTACGCACTTGCAACAAGAGAACATATTTTGATACACCTACCATGCCGCTCAGTAAATCGTTTTGAAACAAACAAAATTTTTGCAATACATATGTTGTGCGCAATTCGAGGGTGGCCACCATTGTTATTTTCATTAAGGCGGAAACTAGCATTTGCATGTTCTGAGTGTTGTAAATTTATGTAGCTTACTTCATGCTATTTTTAGAACATACAGTTTTAAAATTAAATATTCAAGAGCTTAATGATTCCTTAATATGCAGTTTTCAGATTTATGCTTATTTTTTCGTGAGTTAATATCTGCCAAACTTTGTCGGTGGGATTTACGTACAGCTTGTATATAGTTGTTTGAATTAATGCATGTTAATTATTCTTAAAGTTGTAATTTATTAAGTTCTGAACTCTCGTAGAGCTACAGTTGGGCTTCAATTTTTACTGGTTCCTCCATTGTTATTACTATTATTATTGTTGTAACTTGTTTATTTCCGTCTGTGGACAGGATTGTCTTAACCGTATGTTCACAGCAGACTAATTATTGCCGGTCGTGATACAAAAGGTTTATAAATGTATCACTAACATGTTAAAACTCGAGTTAATTATTGTTATGTATTTTTATATATTTTTATATATTTATATATTTATTGTTATATATTTTTATATATTTTATTCCTCTAATTCGTAGCGTGAGGCTAACAAAAATAAAGTTGGCGTAGTAAAAATACTTACATTTAATATCAAGTCATACAAACTCAGAGTCGTGATGCGGTTAAGCGTTTGTGGACCTTAAGCAGTTTTTACAATCATGCGACACTGCGACAGCGACAGTGCGACAAACGCAACTAACCAATCAGATAAGAGCAAGCAGACGACGACGATGTGACGGGCTGCGATAGAACTCGTCCGTCCTATCGCAGCTGCAAAAATAGCGTGCGGCAAGGAAGAAGAAGAATAAAACATCGATGTTTGTAAACAGAAAAATTTGTCAACAGTAAGAATAAGAATAAAAGTTTCGGAAACAAAACAGGCGGCGTTGTTTTGTTATTGTTTTTGCGATTGACGAAATGGCAAGTTGTGTAGAAGAAAGGTTAATAGAAGAAGTGCGGAAGAGAGAATTTATTTACAACCCGCGGCATAATTTATACTCTAATCAATTAGAGAAAAACAAAGCTTGGCTGGAAGTTGGGGATGATAAGGTTGAGAAAATCACCCTGTGCTGCTCTGTTTCTATTTATAGGCCTAACTACCCATCTTATGTTTACTCTTCTCCTATTCAATAATATTAAAAGCAATATGATTGCTCTCCTCCGCCGTATTCTTCTATTTTCCTCATTCACATTCATGAATAATTATAATATGTTTCAATTTACTACAATAAATTACTCACACACTGAAATAAA
>PNEQ01072371.1:45402-70629 GCA_003012365.1 Medauroidea extradentata
AAAAAAAAAAAAAAAAAAAAAAAAAAAAAAAAAAAAAAAAAAAAAAAAAAAAAAAAAAAAAAAAAAAAAAAAAAAAAAAAAAAAAAAAAAAAAAAAAAAAAAAAAAAAAAAAAAAAAAAAAAAAAAAAAAAAAAAAAAAAAAAAAAAAAAAAAAAAAAAAAAAAAAAAACAACTGCGAGAAAACAAAAGAGGCGCGAGAGGCGCAAGTATTTTAGTTTCCTTTCTAACGAAAGAGGGCACTAAAAGCAAATGAACGCATTGACGTCACCGATATTTTCGCATAATTGTAAAATCGGATGTGTGTGCGACAGGAGCAAGTCGTTTTTGCCGCACTGTCGCTGTCGCAGTGTCGCATAATTGTAAAAACTACTTAAGGAGATAAATTGAACATAACACGTCCGTTAAAAACGTTATCGCTTCTAGGCGCGAAATACTTAACTAGCGTGCAGTGTTTTCGTAAAACGAATTTTTCAACGGGAATTCAAGCGATAATCCTGTCATTTTGTTTATGGAAAGTACGTGGTTTAAGTCCAGTGCAGGTGTCTATAATTTGTTTTTACCATTATGGTTGATATTGTCTCAGCTACAGAACCGCGAAAAAGTAATACTTAGCACTTTTGAGGAGCTTGGTAATCATGTTTTTAATTAGCGGACGGCATTTTCGAAACCATAGGGACACGGTTTTAAGTGTGTCTTCTTTTTGTACATAAACGTATAGGAAACATTTTACCTCTGGCAAAATATCCAGATCCTGCTATTTATAAACTCGAATTAATCTTGTTATTGAGTAATTTTGTCCAGTGTCGCATATAAACGGCAATCCCTGACAGATTTATCTAAAGCCAGAAAGGTCAGATAATTTCACAACTTGTTTATAAGATCTTGAACTTAGCCTTGAACCCTTCCCTTCAGATTTTCGCCAATAAACGATAAGCCGCGCTGACCAACGAAAAAAAAAAAAAAAAAAACTGCCCGAATGTATATCACCGTATGCTTTGTGACATTTGGGTCGTTACGATGTAGACGTGACTGTGGAGGGGGGAGGGGTAGTGTTAATGCCGCCCTTATCGCTTCCTAGCTCCTGCGTCTTGAAACTACAATCTGCGAGTGGTTATCTTAAAAATGTTCTGCTTGTTTTCTTCTCGCATCATTGTGTGTGTCCTGCCGCATTTAAAAACTAACGCAGTGTTCCAATTGTCGATTTCAGTTAGCTAAATGGTCGCGTTCTAAAAGTTCGTATTGTAAAGTATATGGTATTCGAGTATGTTTGAAAGTTTGCCCCTCCCCCTTCCGCCATTTTCCCAGAATATCCATAACAAACGTAAATGAAAAATGTAAACTTGCCATTGGGGGAGGAGTGTGATTGTAAACAGATGCCATGCAGGTACGTGGAGTGGATTCAAAATACTGAGCATATTTTTCCTGTCGTTTCGTACACAGCGTGCGGCAACGTAGCCTAACGGTCCCTTTTATGCACTGAAAAAAGAGTTTAGTTGCAGGAAACATACTTGTGTTAAAATAGGGACAAGAAAACAGTTAGGTTGTCGGTACTGCTCTGGACCGTTCCTTCAACAATCTGCTCTGTAGAAGAAACAAAGAGTCTTGTTGCTTTTACAAACCAGATGGTAACTTCTACTTAACAGATTGTTGAAGGACCTGTCCAGAGCAGTACTGACAACCAAACTGTTTTGTTGTCCCTATTTTAACAGAAGTATGGTACCTACAACTATACTCTTTTTTTCAGTGTGTCATGTCGTTATTCTTTTGTTTTTCTGCAATCACTACCTCTGCTATCCCGGTGAGTGTTCTCACACATATACATACATACACACACAGATATATGACATTTTAAAAATTAAGATAAATTACAGTAAAAGTTTTTTCCCCGTTGAAACTTCGTGTGTACTGCATGCTGCGTTCCTGTAAGGCTCCACATTTTCTAGGTCCATATTTTCTTGAAAACTGTTTACTTGAGGGTGTTGCGACATGGCGACCTTTTTTGTTCATTGGGGCAACCTGCTACAAACTGTGTTATTTAATAGCCAAAAACTGCAGCGGTAAAAATTATATGCCAAAAATGTCTGTACAAACCCCGTTACTTGAAGAATGTTCGAAACCATTAACAGGTAACATTATTTTGTAATTATTAAACCGCACAGGAAAATCGTTTTTTTTTCCTTGTGTTTCGTTCGTTTTAAATGTCAATTTTCTAGTTAAGAATTGCTCTCGTAGATTTGCGCTAGGAATAACTTGTATTATAGTATAACCTACCTCATTTTTTTATTACAAGGAATGATTTCGGAAAGTTACATTCTTTTTATCCCTACGAGCATTTTTATAAAAAGTTTTAATAAAGTCTTATTATAACGTACTGCGAGTGATCTGCAGCTCTCAGGGTATCGGAACGCACCCGGTCATGGCTAGCAAGGTAAATTGAACGCACCCGCATTCAGGTCGCGTCTTTCTTATCCAAGGTCCGCTCTTGGGTTTATTTCCGATCCCCAACATCGTGCGAATACCGGCGCACTTACTCAGACGTTTACGAGAAGTCATTCGGTTAGCAGGTTTACTCGGGTCCTACAAGTAAGCCCGACATCGACTACTCGATCAACTCAGGGTAACCCTACTCGAGACTACGGTCGTAGAAGAACTGGTCTGGACACTCGCCCATCTACCAATGTATTTTGCTTAACCCCCTTGTTTGGCTGTAGTTCGTCAAGTTACCGAGAATGTTGTGCTTTTTGGCGCTGTAATCCGGGCGGTCGGACTCGAAACTCCGCCCACTTTTTTTCAGCAAGGCAAGCTGGTGTCAGTGGACGATACACGCAAAATGGCGCGAATAAATTTTAAATGAAACTCAGAATGTCTAACAAAGAAGCACGGATTGATTACTGTGTACATGTGAACACGAAAATTGAGGCGCTAGAGCTTGAGAAATTCATTGTATTTTAATCATATGGGCAATATAAGTATATTATATTTGTGTAGTACATACTATTTTATATGTACCATGTAATTTAATTTTAACTAGATGTTCGTCTTTTTGACACAAAATCTGCTATAGAAAAATAAATGTTTGTTTGTTCGTTTGTATTCTGTGCTGTCCTTAAGTTGCTGTGCGTGCTTCCGCGAAGGTTTACGTAAAAATTTGAGGGGAATGAGGGTGCGAAACTGAATAGAGGAGAAAAACGAGATACCCAAAAATTAGTGGAAAAACAAAACCCTTAGGTGAGTTGTACGTGTGCCCACGAAAACGGGGAAGGGGGAGGGGGTTGGGAAAAATTTTTTTGGCAGCTACAGAATATTTTTTTGGTGTTTGCCCTGCAAAATTAATATTGTAGTCACATCAAAAACATTTTGTTGACACCACTAAAATATTGTGGCCACTATAAAATTATCGTGTGTTTATTATAAAATAATTTTACAGGAAGCACTTCGTACGAAATTTTTCTTTCAGTGAAGGTTTTCGTAAAAAAATTGGAGAGCTAACCAAAAATTGGTAATGCGGCAGAACAAGGTACCCAAAAGATGATGAGCAAAATCTTTAGAGAGTTGTGTCAATTTTTTTTCTTTTTGGAAAAGGGGAAGGGGAATAAGGATTGCAAAACGGTAGAGGGGTGGAACGGTGTACCCAAAAAATTTTGTGGCCATTGCAACATATGCCGAGATAACTAGTATCTTGTGAAAACCATCTTACTGCTATTGTCACACTTAATAAAATATTTCACTAGTAGGCCTACCTATACTTAGTTTGAATTCCCACCGTATTAAAAGCCTATAGCTAGAGACACTGGAAAATCGCGAAAATGTTAAAAATAGTCTCTAATAAATTGTATTATATTTACCGTGACACGTGTGAACAGTTTTGAGACAAATCACATACGCTGTGTGTCCAAGCTGTACAGTTCTAACTGGGCCTATTGTAGAGAGAAAAAATGTTACAAATAAACGATAGCCAATGTTAATACGAAACATTCTGGGCCGTATCTATAAACGGCTTTCGAACGACAACCAACTGCTCACCAATGCTTTCTCTATGGGGATAGTAGCTGGTTGTCATTCGAAATCCGTTTATAGATACGACCCTCAGTGTTATATACATCACGTTGGAGCCTAGCAAACAGTCAACTATTCCCGCGATTTTCCAGTGTCTCTAACTATAGCTTCCAGGCGTTCGTCAACAACCTGTGTAACTTCTGTCGATTCAGCAAACCTAGCTGATTAAGGACGTTGGACCCGTAAAAATTCAAAATTTTATATTTGTGCCAAACACTGGTCAACTTTTACACATCAGATGAAATGTCATTTCCCCAACTAAAAAAATTTAGGTCCCATAGTTTTAGCATTATCACCTATCAAAGTCGCAAAATGGCAGTTGCGGTGTAGCCAAAATAATAAAAAATAATTAACTTGCAGAAACAAGATAATTCATATTAATTCTTAATGATGTGAGCTACTTCAAGACACTTTTGTGAATTCAAAGCGATACGATTTTGTATTTTTAAAAAATTTATTAAAATTAGTAAATTTTTGCATAACGTTGACTTTTGGCTACTACTGAAATTTTGAAAACTAACTTTTGTCAACCATGTCATAAAATGCATTGATACACTGACAGTTAGTTCCTGTAATTTTGAATGCATTAGTTTTTTTTTTTATTTTGGCTACGCCACAATGGCCATTTTGTGACTTTTATGAGTGATTATGCTAAAACTATGGGGCCTAATTTTTTTTATTTTGGGAAATGACGTGATATCTGATGTGCAAAAGTTGAACAGTGTTTGGCACAAATAAAAAAAATAAATAAATTTTAAGGGTCCAACGCCTTTAATGAAGATTACACTCGTCGAGAAGCGTCGTTGAACGCATTATCACGGACAACTGCCAGACATGTTCTTCTCAGCTGTCGCTCAAAGATAAACTTTCCGAATACGTATTCAAGGCGAGTAGCCGACGAGGTAACTAACATCAGTTTAGTGCTTTGTTCATAGAGGCGGCGGGGCAAGAAGAGAAAGGGCAGGAGTCGTCCTTATTGTCCACGCTATTAGGGTGCAGATTTTTTTCTAACATTTGTTTCATACAGCTATTAATTTGGCCATGAAAGGACATATAATACAACTTAATTCAAATATTAAATACAACATGAATGGTATTCTGTGATACATTTAGCTAGGAGATTTGCAGCAAGGATTTTAAAAAATAATGTGACTACGTGCGTTCCACAAGTCAAACTTATAAATATTTTGTTTTCTCTCCGTCTCGTTGAAGCTAGCTCAAAAGAGTCTGTTACACGGAACTTAACACAAGGACAGAAATATACTAGGAAATGAATCGGCCATGGCCTTCGTTAAGAGACCGTTCGAGCATTTTCTTGAGCGATGTTGGCAGGCCGAGGAAAACCGAAAATCAGGATGGCCGGAGCCTAGGATCGAAGTCGCGTTCTCCAGAATGCAAGGAACAAGTTTATTAACGTTATTAAACTTTCCACTGTGCCATATTCTACAGACAAATCGGTAGTAAAAGTTATTAAATCATTATGCCTGGGGGGGAGGGGGCATCCGACCGTATTAGGTAAATATACTGGGAACAAGTTTAGCTAACAGTTAACGCATTTAAAATAAATTCACGCCTAGCATGCTAATACACCGTTCTGCGCCCGGCGAGGGAATTCCTCTAAAAATCTGTTTATTTCTCCTCCAGTTCCTGCTATTCAATTCCCCTCTTTCAGGTCATCGCTCATATATATATATATATATATATATATATATATATATATATATATATATATATATACACATACACACACACAATTTACCCCACGTACGAGTGCACTATCTATACAGCTGTTGTTATTCCATAAATTAAACTGAACTATTTATTTTTGTGAAACAAAGTTTTAAGTTGATGAAAAAAATTGTTATAGGACATAACGCCATTGTATCTCGCTATCGTTTCGAGAAAAAAAAGTGACAAGAAAGAACAATAAAATGATCTATATTGACCGTAATCAAATACACGAATATAATAAATATGCCTTATCCCATTAGGAATTTAAAAAAACTAACAGAAAAACAAAAGAAAACTTAAAATTTAAAATTTTCTTTTATTGTTTTTTAGGGTGTGTTCACGTTTTTCGTTTAGTTTGTGTATTTGTAGAGTACATGCAAACTTGGGTCTTTTTTTATTGTTATTTCTTTGTCTCGTTCTAGGTTTTCTCAAGCAACATAGCGCTGAAATGGCGTATGTCCGAAACAATTTGTTTAATCATGGATTCCCACTGCAAAAACCCAAATAAATCAATGTTTTAAGTTACTGAATGAGCGAGTGAATATAAAACCGTTTTGGAAACATGGCATGTCTTGCTAACCGAACGATGATTTACAGCATACGTATGGAAACAATTCCAACTGGTTGGTGGGGGGGGGGGATATGAGGCCACCCTTCCCCTCACCACTCTTAAATACTCATGAAGAGGCAAAGTATGTTCCGCCACCTCCTTCTCTTATCACATTTACATTTCAGAATGACATTGGTTTATTTGGGAAAAAAAAGGGGGAGGGGATGTAGACGATCAGACCCAAATTGTCAAATAGCGTTGCAATAATGTTTTATTTATAAGTAATTCACCCCCTTCCCCTCCACACAAACAAAATAGTTGGCACGGTAAGTGGTCGTGTTCGTGGGAAAGACTACAATAATGTTGTAAGTGGCTGATGATAGGTGTTGGGCGCGAAGGCCGGTTTCTCACGCTCAAGGCGTACCAGTGACAGGTCGATGTGGCAGTAGTTTTCCACTGTCTTCCTCGACACCACGAAAAAAAAAATCACTTCGTTCCATCTACGACCGACCGAGGAAGAATATTATTACTAAAAAAAAAAAAAACTTTCTGTTCGGCCTGGAATCTTATCCGGTGCTTTCAAAATCGCTGGGCAGAGTCATGGTTTTGTGGTGAAAAGATTGTTGCATTATTAGGTTGGCCCTATGTGCACATCTGCACGTCTGGTTAACTGTCAGTGATTGGATTTTAACTCTCACTTGTTTTGGGGGTCTTCTGGTAAATCACATATAGGCCTATATGCTGTCTCAAATGATTTATTCAGTAGCCACCGCCGTGAGCGGTTCGGTTTTTTGGATACCATGTCGGGAATTCGGCACGTTACGTGTTTGTGATGTCCTGGAAGTTTCTAGAGCTTAAGGGCGCCGCCTACCTGCGCGTGAGAGGCTCAAAAGCGACGGAGCAGTAAGGTCGACCTTGAAGCGCGTATCAAATGCCGCGTCGCCTCAACGAGCCAAGCGCTGAACTAGCGTGCAAGCTTCCCGCCGAACGGTTTTTACTACGGGGCACTAAGCAGTGACAATGTAATTTTATTGGTGGAAAGTCTGCAACTAAGTTCAGTGCAGGTCGCAACCTGAGTTTCACATACATCCGGTTAGTACATTTTGAAGTACGGAAGTCTGAAAATGCCGTTTGTTAGCCATGTTGGAGGGCTTAGAAACAGTGTTTTTAATGAGCGTGGCGTTTTAACAATGAGGTTCCGACCTTGTCTGAAGTTTGTTTTCTTTTCATACGTTGGCACAACGGGCACAAGTGGAATATTTTCGTTGGAAAAACCTGTTTATGAACACACTGCGACGCATTTGAAGCGTGGGATAGGCGGCCGCCTTAATAGAGTGTCTTGTTAATGGAAATTAGTTCTAGTTATTGAATTTCGTTTTCTAGTATTGATTATAGCTATTGGCCGTGGGCGAAAGCTGTAGGCTATTAAGGGTGTTCAAGTGCGATAAAATCATATTTTTATATTTATATCAAATAGTGTTAGTTTTGTATACGATACTTGTGAGTACATTTTACTCTTACGAAATAATTTTAGCTCTTATAGTTTTCTCATAACGGGGCGTCAAAGTCAAATTTTGCTTGTTACGCTGCCATGCAAATTGTGAAAATCGACTGACCTGCTTAAACAAAATAATTCACTGTGAACTTACATCCCATGAGTTATGCAACTAAACATAAAAATAGTAACGATGTAATATTTTGAATTTAAAAAATCGCAAGAGTACAGAAAAAAAGTTGCAAATTCAGCAATTTTTTTAAAATACAAAATCATTTGGCGGAATTTTTTCGAATGTTTTATTGCGAAGCCCATAGTACGTTATTTCACTGTGAATTATTTCACGTACATAGTCAGTTGGTTTTCACTATTTGCATGGCAGCAGAGCAAACAAATTTTGGTTTTGACGCACCGTCGTGAGAAAACTGCGCCAACTAAAATAGTTTCGTAGCCCTAATAGGAAACTGTACTCACAAGACTCGTCTACAAAACTAGGACTATTTCATAGAAATATAAAATTATGACTTTACCGTATTTGAACACCCTTAAGGCTCAGTTTCAATCGCCATGTTGAGTTTTATTATTTTTCACTTATTTTAAGTTGTGACGAGAAAAATATTTAATATGCTACTACACCTCTAATTCTATATGCTTTACGCTACAATACAGCCATTGGGGCTGAGCTGGTGATGTATAATGAGGTCGCAATCAGTCCGGCAAACTATCAATGTAAAAAAAATTGTACTGATTGTGACGTAATTATTTGTTTACCTCTAAATCGCAGTGCTTGAACTGTTGCGCAAGGTAAATTGAATTTGAGGTTTAATCGCAGATTTTACATTTTTCTCGTTGGAATTTCAAAAACCGAATAATAACATTATTTCATATAGCAACAAATCTGTGGCTGGCCGAGTAAAAAAAGTTCAAGATGAAAACAACAAATGTTTCTGTTATTTTCCCCAGAGTAACCAAATGCTCGAATACGCTTTTTAAAAAATAGTCTTCTTTTGAAAGGGCTATGCACCAGATGTAATTTCCCGTGTTTGATGCGCGGAGATAGTGAAGTGATAAGGTTCAACTTCCCACACTCGACGATAACAGCATCGCTTTTACTGTTTTCCCACTACTATTTTTCCTATTGGACTTAGAGCGGCGATTCTACAATTTTATATGTGAGAAGTTTGTAGTAAAAAGACCAACGCATGCTTCCAATGTTGTGTTTTACGAATTAGGGTGGTATTTTTCAATTTACAGCTGTCTAAAAATGCCGTTTTTAGCCACTTTCAGGGGCCTCAAAAACATGTTTCTAATAAGCATGTTGCATTTTTTAAAGTGATAGAATTCTAGTTTTAACCGTGTGTTCTTTTCGTAGATAAACATGTGAATAAGTGTAGCTTGTTCGCGTAGAAAAGAATAGACGCGGTACGCTACAACGTCGTTCATGCGTCAAGTGTATAAGCCTCTTAAGGCGGCCGCCTACCTCACGCTTAAATGCGTTGCAGTGTGTACGTGAAAAGCTGTTTTCTACTAATCAATTCCACGTGTTCCCTTTGTGACAATTTACGGAAAAAAAAAAAAAAAAACACAGCTTAGATAAAGTCGGAATCTCATTGTTAAGACACCATGCTAATTAAAAACGTTTTTTAGCCCTCAAACATGGTCAAAAACGGCCTTTTCAGACTGCCGCACTTCAAAATGTACTAACCGGATGTATTTGAAACTCAGATTGCGACCTGCGCTGAACTTAGTTGTAGACTTTCCACCAATATAATTATATGGTCACCGCTTAGTGTCCCATAGTAAAAACTGTTCGGCAGGAATCTCGCACGCTAGTTCAGCGCTTGGCTCGTTGAGGCGACGTTGCATTTGATGCGCGCTTCAAGGTCGACCTTAAGTCTCCGTCATTTCTGAGCCTCTGGCGCGCAGGTAGGCGGCACCCTAACAGTTAGTGGACGCAATTTTTTTTTTTTTTTTTTTTTTTTTTTTTTTTTTTTTTTACTTTCGAGGTACGGAAACAGAGAAGAGGATAAGTCGAATATAACGTCCGTCAAACACCTGATCACCTCTAGGCGCGAAGAACTAAACTAGCGTGCAGTGTTTCCATTGAATGTGTTTTTCAATGGGACTTCAAGCGATGACCCTATTATTTTATATGTGGAAAGAATGTGGTAAAGTGCAGGTTTCCCTATTACGGTTTATATTTTCTCATCTACAGCAACGTGGATTTTTTTAGTACTTTTGAGGAGCTTGAAAATCATGTTTTTAATTAGCAGACGTCATTTTTAAAATCACAGGGAGACAGTTTGAAGTGTGTCTTATTTTCGTAGATAAACGCATTGGAAACATTTCTAATAGTTACACAAGAAAAAATTACTTTCCTTACAACGCTAGTCCGGCTTATGCTCCAGGTCCACTAACTCTTTAACACCTAGGTCTACAGCGCTGGTGAGGTGAGTATGTGGCATCACCGGAATGAAGGGGCTGGGGAAGTGGGAGATCCTCGAGAAAACCCACCGACCAGTGGCATCGTCCGGTGCGAGTGTTACACGCGAAAATTCCGGGACCGACCGCCGAGAATCGAACCTGGATCGCCTTAGTGGGAGGCTAGTGCTCTAGCCACTGCGCTCTTGATTTTCGCACGAGTTTCGAAAATATTTTTTTTAAACACAAGTTAATACATACATCAAAAATTCATTGTTACAGTTTTAACACTTATATATCATTTGTTTGTATCCGAGTTTCTCTGTTGCAGTACACCTAATAGATTTTTAGATTTTTGCCCCTGAAATATCACATATTTTGTGGTCAAAATAAGCCAAATTGAAGCAAAATTATTTTTTTGGTAGCAAACGGCACATTAATATAAAAAACGCTCTGGCGAAATTGCGTATCGTATGACTGTAAACAGTATAAAATATATTTTCAAAGCATTTGGTTAAAAAATATTCAAGTTATTTGCAATTGTTTGAAATAAATGAAAGGCCATGGCATTAACTCTCATTGCTAGAGCCGATGATATATCGCGAAAATATTGTATACCAACATAGCCTTGAAAACTCTGTGGTTTCTTGCTAAATGTAATATTGGGTGATATACGGCTGACACAACGTAGCTGTCTGCAGACCAATAAGAGGTATCAAATATTACAATATCGGGATTCTTATTGGCTCAGTCAAATGTTGTAACAACTCTACATACAGGTTAAATCCAATAATCTTTTGACAAGCTGACCTTACATTGAAACGCAGCAAATAGTCCAGTTTTGATAAACCATCATTAGGGACTCTTTTTTTTTTTCTTTCGCGGCAAGAAATTTGCCTCCCTTTGTTTCGGTGGCTTACGTGCACATCTGCAGTTCTGCTTCGTGGTCAGTGATAGGGTATTTTAACTCTCACGGACCTTGGGATTCTATCGGCAAATCACAGAAGTGTGGTGTTGCAGGAGCGTTATTGTAATTGGCTCAGTCAAATGATAGACATAGACACGCTGCCAATAACCATGAAGCAGAACTGCAGATGTTCACGTAAGGCGCTGAAACAAACTGCGGGAAAATTCTTTTCGCGAAAAACAAGGGTCCCTAGTCATCAAAAATCATCTCTACTCATTGTTACAGATAGTAAGAGTCGCGAGTTTAACGCGAAATGTTGTTTGCACCATTTTGTTTTAAGGGCGTTCAAGTGCGATAAAATCATAATTTTATATTTTTATGTAATTTTTTTAGTTTTATAGACGATACTTGTGAGTACAATTTCCTCTTACGAAACAATTTTAGCTCGCATAGCTTTCTCATAACGGTGCGTCAAAGTCAAAATTGGCATGTTCCGCTGCCATGCAAATAGTGAAAACAAATTTACTTACGTTAGTGAAATAATTCACAGTGAAATAACATGCTATGGACTACGTAATAAAAAAAAATTGTATTTAAAAAAAATTTCTGACTTTTCAACTTTTTCCGTGTACTTTGGCGATTTTTAAAAAAAATTCAAAATATTACGTTATGGTCTTTTAAATCCTTTATTTAATAGTTCATGGGATGTAATACCACAGTGAATTATTTTGTTTATGTAGGTCAGTTGGTTTTCGCTATTTGCATGGCAGCAGCACAAGCAAATTTTGACTTTGTCGCACCGTTATGAGAAAACTATGAGAACTAAAATAGTTTTGTAAGAGGAAACTGTACTCACAAGTATCGTCTACAAAACTAGCACTATTTCATAAAGGTATACAATTACGATTTTATCGCACTCGAGCACCCTTAAAGCCTCACGTACACATCAGCAGCTGTGATTCGTCTTCGCGTGGAGACGTCACTTATTTGACTGCGCGAATCAAAACGAGGTTACTGCGATACCAGTCGACACGTCTGTGATAAGCGGGTAGAACCCTGAGACGCTGAGAGCTAAAAACAGCCAATCAATGACCTTGAAGCAGAGCTGCAGATGTGCACATAAGACATCGAAATACGTTGCTACGAAAATATATTTAGTGAAAATCAGATGTTCCTACTATTAGCAAAAAGACAAACGCGAAAAATAACCTAGCAGAACGAGGTGAAACTATTGAATACATTAATGCTATTCTATTACTTTTATGTTCGCACAAATTTTCTCTTGTTTGAAAGATTGCATAATTCTGTTTTGGTTTGGGCTTTATTTTTAGTTTGTGGACACTTAAAACTGGTCCTTCGTAGATAAAATAAGTTTTTCCTTCACATTAGATTCTTATGAAAAATAGGTAGGTAAGTTACAATTTCAAGTTTAAGGTTTTCGATATTTAACCCGAGTGAAATTTACCTGTGTACGTAATTTCAGCTGGCGGCCTCTCGAACAGGGTTTAGTGTGGCGGTTGAGATGAACGTCGCCATTTGGCGCGAAAAAGAATGTAAACAGTATGACATAACCAAATCCGGAATGAAGTGAAACTGAATGCATTGTATACAAAATATCGATAAAACAAGCACTAAACTAATATTATATTTAAATTTTAAGACTTTTATGCGGAAGTGGCATGCAGAAAAATATTTATTATGTAGAAAATACGTAGTATATTTTTATTCCCGGCAAAAAAAAAAAAGAGCAGCATTACAGGTGTTCTTCAAAATCCAGATTGTCAACAAAACCTTGTCACATTACTGAGATAACCTACCTTACTCTAGCAAGTGAATGTTCATAATTGTTTATTATTACGAAGGCAGCGTAAATCTTAAATTAATAAAATCAAATGTGTTTGCTTAAGGGTGCACAAGTGATGGAAAATCATAATATTTTATTTTAGTGGTAGTTTTATAGACATTCCTTGGGAGAACATTATTTTCTTACTAAAAATATTTACTTCAGCCAATTTTCTCAGAGTGGCATTTCAAAGTCAAAATGTGCATGTTTTTACTTCATGCAAACCGCGAAAATCAATAAACATAATGAAATGATATAACTCACATTAAAACTACATGTCACGAGCTACGCTTTGAAATATTTAACAACCCATTACAAAATATTTTTGCATTTTACCAAAAAATTGCTGAAAGTAGCAAAAATTTTCAAACTTCAGTTTTTTTTTTTTTTTTTTTTTTTTAATAAAAGAATATTTTCAGTGTGTTTATGTGTACTCAAAGCCACAGCCCATGACATTTAGTTTCAATGCGAATTATTTAATTTCATTATATTTATAGAATTTCATGGTTTCCATGAAGTAAAACATACAAATTTTGACTTTGAAATTCCATTATAGAAAAATTTGCTGAGGTTTTTTTATGTTAGAGAAGAATGTAGTCTGTTCCTGGATAACGTCTATAAAACTAGCAATATTTCATACAAATAAAAAATATTATGAATTTTTCGCTACTTGGAACATCCTTAAGACCTAGCTCTTTAGAACTTCAGTGGTTTCGAGAATACTTTTTAACGAACATTAATACATGAAACCATAATTCATTCTTACAGTTTTAACACTAATATATCATTGTTTGTATCTGAATTTTTCAGTTGCAATACACCAAACGGATTTTTAGATTTTTGCCCCTGAAACATCATATATTTCGTTATGAAAATAAGCCAAAATGAAGCAAAGTAATTTTTTGCTAGCAAACTGTACGGTATTAAAAAAAAAGTTCTGACGAAATTGTGTATCGTATGACTGTATACACAGTCTCAAATTTTTTTCAAATGCATTTGGTTAAAAATTATTTGAGTTATTTGCAATTGTTTGAAATAAATGAAAGACAATGGCCGTAAGTTCTCACATAATTGCACAAGTTATCTGTTATTGGTGTACGTACATTGTACTTGGTGAGTGTACTCACCCCCGATGGCAGTGGCGCGCGGGGCTGACCCGGCGACTAGCAGCAGCACCAGGAGGAAACCCCTCGTCGTCGCCATGACAACAGTGTCTCGCACCGCCGACCCGCGCGAACGTCCCCACACGACTGACTTGTGAGCGACCTTCCACCGAGACGTCCACGAGAAAATGCGAGCACGGTCGTCAAGCTAGTCTGCTCGCTCTTCCCAACAGGCTCACCTCCCCTGTCAACCCACTCTCTCTGCCAATAAATACCTGCGGGGATCCCTCACGTATCTACCCCCTCCCCAGCCACCCAGGAGATTGATCGTCCTCAAGGTCGTCCTTCGCTCCGACGTTGTTGCGATTTTCTTCTCTGCTGCGCTCTCTTCCCACGCAAACCCACGCCTCAGCCCGGTTTTCCCATCCCCTCTTATTACGGCTGTGGTGATTTACCGATATCTCGCCAACGTGACTACATACTGCCCGCGGTAAACTGAGCGCTTTTGAAGAACGTCTCGACAATAACGATATAATAATTGCATAGGGGCGTGAATTTCGCGGATGCATCTGGTAGCAGCCAGGGTTTCATTATCGTATGTACTCCGGCCACTTTGGTTTCCAGAAATCACTCCAGGGGACCAATTAAATATCCTTTTTTATGGGGGCAACACAAAATTTGCACCTGAGTTGCCTCTGGTTGCGCTCCCTTGGAACTAAATATGCACACACAGCAATAGAAGTCCCGTTTAAGGCCAAGCTCTCTTGTTTATACTTTTTTTACCTTGATAGCTATTTTCTTTTCAAAACAAGGAATTATACAATTTCGACTAAAAAGTCACCTAAACAGAATTTTGTTAATTACATAGTTAACTAAAATCATAGTATTTACTGCCTTGGAAAAATCATCCAACACGGAGAAGACGATTTTAAACAAAATTGCCAGGCAGATTTGAGATATCTGCTCTCGTTTAGGCGTAAAAAAATGAATATCGGTAAAAAGTAGAAATAATAGGTAGAGACACTGGAAAATCGCGAGAATAGTTGACTGTTTGCTAGGCTCCAACGTGATGTATATAACACCGAATGTTTCGTGTCAACATTGGATATCGTTTATTTGTAACATTTTTTCTCTCTACAATAGGCCCAGTTAGAACTGCACAGCTTGAACACAGAGCGTATGTGATTTGTCCCAAAACTGTTCACACGTGTCACGGTTAATATAATACAATTTATTAGAGACTATTTTTAATATTTTCGCGATTTTCCAGTGTCTCTAACAATAGGGCTTGGCATGGCCTTAACTTGCGTTGCGCTAAGTCGGTGCGAATAGCAGGTGGTGATATTTAAACCTGGGCCCAGGCGAATACTGAGTGGTTCCTTAAGATGGGACATTAGTCGCCATGTTGGATTATTTTATTTGTTGCTTTTTATAAATTCTGAGAGCAAAATAGCAAAATGTGCGATTATACCGTTAATTCTGTTCACCTTGCGCTACAGTAACAAGCATCACGGTTGAACTTTCAACGTATATTTAGGCCACAAGCAGGTACACAATTTGTTTTATATTCTTAATTTTGTGCGACTGATTGCAGCCTAGATATACGTTAAATATGCAACCGCGATGCTTGTGCTGAAGCGCAAGGTAAAGAAAATTAACGCTATAATCGCACATTTTTGACTTTTCTTCTCAGAATATAAAAAGAGCAATATATAATATAATCCAATATGGCGACTGATTTCCCACCTTAAGGGTCATCCCTAGATAGGCTGCGTTTGTGCGTGTGAGACAGGAATGGTAAGGTTGCCGTTGACCGACGTACGTAATGCAATTCCGCCTCTCCGCGCAAGCCACTCAGCTGGCGTGCAGTGCTTCGTTATTATCCGTTTTCGTAAGAGACTTCAACCTGTGACCACATTATTTTATTTATAGGCAGCATAGTTCAAAGTCTAATGCTTGTTTCAATAGTTACGTTTTTCGAATCCGGTTGTTATTTTTCGAGATACCAAAAGCCATTTCTGGCCATTTTCAGAGGTCCGGACATGACGTTTCTAATACACATGCCGAATTTTTAAAACTATTGCGACATAGTTTGAAGTTTGTGTTCTTCTCGTAGATATACAATTATAATACTCGTTTAATAGTTTTGTCATAAAAATAATAGTCGTAACTCGCTGCAACACGTTTTAAGTGCAGGTACTGTCCGTGACAGAAACGTGCGGCCCTGGAAATTATGCGGCGACCCGATTCTTTAATGTTATAACATGGCGTTGATGTTCGCGCACATGACTACTTCATTGTCTAGGTGCTAGTGAACTACTATCACATAAACCAGTTTCCCCAGGAATTCTCCAACTTCAGTCCAGATCTATCCCTCCCATGTCTAGGGCCGCTCGTTTCTGTCACGGACAGGGAGGCCCCTAAAGATTCCACTATACTCATGTTGTACAAATTATTGGTTTCTAAGCCTTAATATTTATTTTCGAGCATAAAGAAAAAATGTGTTCAGATATAACCATGTATACATTTTTTTAAATTTTTGCGCTAAATTTGTTTTACATGTTAAATTCACTGTGTAAACAGTGTGAGAAAAAATAGTGTACTAACTTTTTTCTTTTACTGTTTACGGATTCAGTTTTACAAGGTTCTACCTGAACACATTTGTAATTTATATTGCAAAACTAATATTACGACTTGAAAACCTAGAACTGGTACATCAAGGGTATACGTTGAAATCTTAACAAAGGCCACGGTCCAGATCGTGTTCTTGTTTAAGGTTGTGTGTCGGCGTCTAGTATGACCTCGTTGCTGGCGAGACGTAAAGCCCACTTACCTTGTTACAGGCTTGCATGTCGCTGGTCCGCAGTTATTAATTTTTTTGTGAACCTCGGGTTTCCCCTGCCCACATCATTCCAGTGCCTCTCCATTGTACAGCCTCACTTCATGGCATCCTCCGGGGCAAACAGATGCCTACGGACGCCCAGTAGTATGTCTGGAGTTCAGGGTGTGATACGTTCTTCGTGTTCATCCTGACCTACGATAAATCCGCAAAATCTCGTATTTCTGACGATAATACGACAAAAAATGTATTTCCACGAAATATCACATCTTAACTTGTAAATATACTGGCATACGCTTATCGTGTACATGTTGACAAGTTTCGGAAATACACAAAGTGTTTAGTGACCGGGGCTTTAAAAAAGCTCAGCATACTGCAAAGAGCCTGTGACAGAGTGTTTTGAAACACAGTTCCAGTTTACTTTACTATAATGATATTGTACATGGAGGGTACCCGAGACCAGAATATAGCACCCCGGATGCAGACTTATTACTAGGCGCCCATCAACATCCCAAATAACCAAACAAAAGTAATCAAATCGGGATAAGAAACCCCTAATAACAAAGCATAAATAGTCAAGCCCAAATATTACAACCCAAATAACCTAACCTAAATAAGGTAGCCAAATTACCTGGCTCAAATAACCAAGCTCAAATAATCTAGCCCAAATAGCCTAGCCTAAATAACCATGCCGAAAACACCGGTCCGGAAAAACCAAGAATAACCTGGCCCAAATATATTAGCCCAAATAACCTAACCCAAATCACATAGCGCAAATAAACTAATACAAAAATCAAGTCCAAATAACTTAGCTAAAAAAAAATCTAGCACAAACAACCTATAAAAATAACCTAGACCAAATAATCTAGACCAAATTACATAGCCCAAACAACATAACCCAAATAACCGAACACAAATAATCTAGCCCAAATAGTCTACAGCGAATAACCTTGTCCAAATAACACAGCACAAATAAGCTTGCGCAAGTAACTTAGCATAAGTACACTAGCCCAAGTTATCTAGCGCAAATAACCTAGCGCTAATTATCTAACACAAATAACGTAGCCCAAAAAATCTTACAAAAATAGTCTAACCAAAAAACCTAGCACAAATAACCGATCACAATTAACCTAGTCCAAGTAATCTAGCACAAATAACCCATTGCCCAATAACATACCCCAAATAAATTAGTCCATCTAACCTAGCCCAAATAACATAGCACAAATAACCTAGCCCAAATAACCTATCCAAATTACTTAGCACTAGTAATCTATGCCAAATAACCAATCCTGAATAACTCAGCCCATCTATCCTAGCCCAAAAACCTAGTGAAAATAACTTAGTACAAATAGCCTAGCACATATAACACAGCATACATAATCTAGCCAAAGTAAACAAGTCCTAATAACCTAGCATGCAGACCAAATAATGTAGAACAAATTAACTAGAGGAAATAAATCTAGACCAGATATACTAGCCCAAATAACCAAGCACATATAGCCTTGCCCAAATAAATTAGCCCAGATAACCTAGCACAAATAATATAGCACAAATAATATAGCCCAAATACCTAGTCTAAGTAACATAGCTCAAATAACCTTCCCCAACTAACTCAGCCCAAATAACCTAGCCCATAAAACCTATCACAAATAACCTGACACGTATAACCCAACACAACAACCTTGCCAAAATAACATAGCCCGAATTATCTAGCACTAATAACCAAGCCCGAATAATCTACCAAAAATAACCTAGCCCAAATAACACAGACCAAGTAACCTAGATAAAATAACCTTGCACAAATATCCTAACAATTATAATGTAAGTTACACCAAATATCGTATCCCACATAATGTAGCCCATATAACCTAGTCCAAAAATCCTAGCAGAAATAACATATACCTTCTAACTTAGCCTAAATAACCTAGTCCAACTAAACTATCTCAAATAAGCTAGCCTAACTAACCTAGCCCAAATAGCCTTGCACATATAAC
The DNA here is from genome assembly GCA_003012365.1 of Medauroidea extradentata. NCBI lineage: Eukaryota > Metazoa > Arthropoda > Insecta > Phasmatodea > Phasmatidae > Medauroidea > Medauroidea extradentata. Next base: position 64,342 of record PNEQ01072371.1, read on the forward strand.
CTAGCATAAATAACTGAGATACAATTATCTAGCCCAATTATCCTAGCCCGATTATCCTAACCCAGATAACCTATCTTGGCTAACATATCCCGAATAACTTACCCCGATTAACCTGCCCCGCACAAACCTAGGCCAAAGAACATACCTCGATCACGGTCGTAGAAGAACAGGTCTGGACACTCGCCTATCTAACAATGTATTTTGCTTGACCTCCTTGATGTTTGGCTGTAGTTCGTCTAGTTACCGACAATGTCGTACTTTTTGGCGCTGTTTCCCGGGCGGTCGGACTCAAACTCCGTCCACTTTTTTCCATTGTTAAATTTATAAAGTAAATAAATATTGCTGGAGCCTTTTCTTAAATTTGTGAGCGAAGAAAGTATTTCATAAATTGATAAAAAAATACGTTTTGATAAATTGTTTATCTTAGCGGAAAGGAAGTGGGCGAAGTTTTGCCCGACCGCCGTAACATCAGCGCCAATAAAACACAATATTCTCGGTAACTTGGTGAACTACAGCCAAACAACAAGGGGGTCAAATATCCAGGCGAGTGTCCAGACCTGTTCTTCTACGGCCGTGACCTCGATTAATGTACGTCAAATAAACTAGCACATATTATAAACTAGTTCATACTACATAGCCTATACAACTTAGATATATTTATGTTCAGTTAGGTTAGTTTGAGTTAGGTTAAGTATGTTCAGGTTAGGTTGACTTAGGTTAGTTTGTGTTAGGCTAGTTTGTGTTAGGCTAGTTTGTGTTAGGCTAGTTTGTGTTAGGCTAGTTTGTGTTAGGCTATGTTAGGTTCGGATAGGTTAGGCTTAGTTAGGTTAAGTATGGTTAGGTTGGTTTGGGTTTTGTTAGGTTGGGTTTGGTTAGGTTGTCAGGTTGGGTTGAATTGTTGAATTAGGTTGGGTTAGGTTAAGTTAGGTTTGTTTAGTTTTAGTTTGCTTAACGAGTGTTATTTGTGTTTGGTTATTTTTGTGATTTGTATAAAATTGTTGGTGTGATTTTGGTGTGTGTGTGTGTGTGTGTGTGTAGGTGTGTAGGTGTGTGTGTATATATATATATATATATATATATATATATATATATATATATATATATATATATATATATATATATATATGTGTGTGTGTGTTTGTGTGTAAGGTTCTTTGTGTGACGTAATTTACACGAGATACGAGTTAAGTTATTTTAGGTATGTTTGGGTTCTGAGGTTGTTTATATTGAATTCATGTGTTTTTTGTCATGTGATTTGGGTAAGGTTATTTGTTTTTTTTTCTTTTTTGTTGGTATGTTTGTGCGCGATTATTTGGTTAAGATTATTCGTGTTAAATTATTTGGGGTATATTTTTAAAGTTAGGTTTTTATTTCCGTTATTTTGCCAGGATATTTGGGTGGTATTGAATTTTTCGGTCATTTGTCTGAGGTAATTTGTCTAAGTGTTTTCGTCTGACCTCATATGGGTTAGGATATGTGGCTTCTTTCATTTGACGTAGTTTAAGTAGTTTCAGATTTGAGATATTAATTACTTATGTGTAATAGTTTTTTTTTTTTGGTTGGGTTGTTTGTTTTAAAATTTTTGGGTTGAATAATTTGAATTGGTTTATTTGTGTTCGGGGATAGGGTTGAGGGTATTTTTTGTTAGTTAAATGTTTTTTGGGTTTTAGTTTCTATTAATGTTTCATGGTTTGGTTTTTGGTTTATTAGGAATAAATAATAATTAATTACCGAATGTGTTCTAATAATAACAAGGTCTGTGACCTGTAAAAATGTTTTCGTTTACATTTATTTTTCAGTAGATTGGTATTGGTCAAGACATTTTTGGCATAGAATTTTTCACTATTGCATTTATTTATTGTTGCTATTAAATGGCTTAGTTAGTAGGAGGAGGCCCCAATGAAGAAAAATTGTCGCCTTGTTGGAACACCGCCAAGTGAGAAAAATTTGACGTAAAAAAAGTCGAGCCTAGACATTGTCGTTTCTCAAACTTCTTGTGGATTGCGTGTTGGCTACCTGTGAAAGGTATTCGGAACAATTTTTTTTTTCTTTTCAGATTGTATATATTGTTACTACTTAACCTTACACGGAATGCCATTATTTATTTCCCCTTACTTTTGGTTAATATAACAAATGTTGATTTCCTTTGCCAGTTCTCAATCGCGAATTTCTTCGTTAAAATTGGTGCCAACCAAAAGCTTGAATCATACAACTTAACATTTTTATATGATTAAAATTTCTTTTACAAGGAATTATCTCGCAAAATTTGTAACATTCTTTCTTGAGCACCTTTTATAATCATTAGGAAACGAAAACGTGTTAGTTAAACCACTGTTTATAGCTCTTGAGCAGTCCGTTTTGATTCCCAGGAAACTGTAGAAAATAAATGTGAAGTATATTCGTTAATATGGCGATTTGAATTTTGGTGTTGATGTTACTATTGTGTATAGAAATTATAGCCTCCTTGCCATAACTAAAGCTAATACTCGACCTACTGGACCATTATCGGTACTTGAGACGTGTGGGCAAGGAACTCTTTGAAAACTTATTCCTCATTCCTGATAAAGGAGATTCGGGATAAAGAGCACTCATATAAGCCCGGCTAAAGTTCTATTTTCAGCCAATTCGTATCATTCCGCGCGTAACCGCTTTCGGCGGGACACGTCTAACCTCGCTCAAATACCTTTATATTACATTACTGGACACTTGTATGTTTTAGCATTGCGAAGAATGAAAATCATCCACCTAGTGAGAAATGATTGAAACCATTACATAAAATTAATTGTATGCACTGTTCTCTGTAGAACTTCGTATGTTGTTTCTTATGGATATCACAGATATGTACAACTGCAAAGATATGTGAAACAAAGTTGTAAAAAAGGCTAATATCAAACACTTCCCACTAGGATCGCCAGCAAAAAATGTTTCCAATAATCAGATAGTGTGTCCGGTATTGTTATATAGGGTATTTGCCTCGCTGGACACGTCACTTGATGTTTGTGCATGTAAGATGAATTGTAAAGTCAGTGAGAATCGATACCGTTTAGTAATACTAAGTTTATTAATTATATAAAATACACATATGTCGATTTCGGTTGATTTTGTTTCTGTATTGTTGTATTTACATTGGAAAACACGCGGAACTATACTGCGTAGGTAATTTCTTTGCCAACCACACAAGCAGTAATGCCACTATTGTTATTGTTGAATTATATGCAGTAACGGCTAGTGATATTTTTCAAAGGTTAAATTTTTAGTGCTCACTTTATCCCGAATGACATATAAAAGGCGTATTCAATTTAAGTTTGAACTCCGTGCAAGTGTTCGTTGAAGTTGGAAGGGGGCGTGGTCATGTCTCCTGTGAATTCCTCGCTCTCTAGATCCATTTGAACTTGGCTTACCAGTTTACTGTACTACCAATTTCTGCGATCAGTTATAGCAAATCGTGATGGGCCGTGTTAATTGCCTGCTATCATTATCCGCTTGGCACGCAACCTAATATTAGTGAACTACAGAGGTACTTTCAAAACATCGTAAATCTTCAGCGACGTGACTTGTTCCGTATATTATGGTACAACCGGCTAGCGAAAAAAATATTCGGATTCGCAAAACAAAAATGACAAGTGATGTAGATAGTAGGGAAGCGCTTAAAGCCTGTTATTAACGTAAGGAGAAAATTGTGTGTATGTCTCGCGCGAATCGTACATTTCTGCGAATTCCCGTGGAGTTTCTGACACGTATTACTTAACGTGTAAGAGGGACCTGGCGTAAGAAAGACAGTAAATTGACTAACTGGTGTGTTTGAAGTGTTTACTGTCACGAAGAACTAGATGGAAAGTGCCGATACTCACCTGTCTATCTCGCTGATGTGTGGAAAAACACTAGTCCTTGACTATAATAAATCTGTCTCTTGAAAAATAGTGGTGGATGTGACAAACACCACTGTTTGCCAAGTTGGTACAACAAGTATGGTTCTTTTGGTACTATTGCGTAGGTAAGAAACAACAGTATGTTTTTGTTTGTCCAGTTGGTACCTGTGGTGTGGTATGTTTGGTTTAGTTTGGCTAAAGTTAGTTCTACTACAGGTTAGAAAGATAAACGTTGTATGTTTGTCACAGGAAAAATTTCTGCTACTTGAGCGCTGGTATCGGTAGTACACCAAACTGACCGATCACAGAACTTTCCTGAATTTTAAGTTACATTAAGAGTGCGCGGTCCATAAATAATCGCTGAAAACATAAATTGATTTCTACTTTTTTTTTTTTTCGAAGCCAATATGGATAAAATACTCAATGACAATCCTAGATAATGGTATTTGCCAACTTTATGAGTAAACATTTATCCAAAATTACTAATTCGTTACGCGTGATCTCTTGCGCCGCAGTTAAATGCACGAGGTTCCGGCGTCCGATATTGTGCCTCAGAAGTGCGTAGCACTGGAAACAATTTTGTTTAAAACGTTGATTAAAACTATTGTCTAGGATTGCTATTGTTTAAACTTCGTAAATTGTCTTCAAGAAACCTACAGTTACGGATTAATGCTTTTAGCGTTGAATTATATACCACGCTCTATTAAGTAAATAATTTAAAACGCGATGTCGGTTTCTTTACATTTTTAAATTTAAAAAAAACTTTTATTATTTCCAAGTTTACTTAAATTTCATTTTACAACGGTTTCGTATTTATCTGGTACATTAGCAGTTGAAGAGAAACTAGTGGCAGAAATTTTCCCTGTACAAAACTCTCCCATAAGAAAACGTATTTTCTTTCTTACCTGTAGTAGGATTAACCTTAGTTTGGCTAAGGTCAATTCTTGTACAGGTTAGATATAAAACGTGTTTTCATATAGAAGAGTGTGGCTCAGGAAAAAAATCTGCCACTAGTTTTGGCTTCAATTGCTAATGTATCAGATAAATACGAAACCATAATAAAATTTAATTTAACTTGGCTTGACAAAGAGAGAAGCCTTTTAATTTAATTTTAAAGAGAAAAACAAACCAATGTCACCTTTCAAATCATCAACGTCACGTAACTTAAATTCCACGAAAGCATTGTGATTTATCAGTTTACAGCTCTTACCGAAACTAGCGCTCAAGCGGCAGAAAATGTCCCTGTGCCAAACTTCTAACATTGATCTTTCCAACTTGTAGAAGAATTAACCTCATAGCCCGTTCACGACAAAGTGAGCACTACGTAAAGTTTTCTTTCGGCAGTTTTGCAGTTATCTTTACTATTTTTAATATGAAAACTTCCATGTAACTAAAACCCAGTGCAAACGTTTCAGCACTTTTCAAAAGTTAAGGGCGCAGTTCACCTTAGTTTTCAACATCTTTTATTTTTTATTTTTATATCGGTACCATATATTTCTTTTCTTATTTTAAGCTTAAATTGTGACTAAATATTCCCCTTAGGAAATTTTTGTATCTCTTTATTTTTATTTTTTTATTTTTATTTTTATTAATTTATTTATTTATACACTACAAGATTCAGCTCTAGGCCGGTTTACAACTTGAAGTGTTTAACCTTATACATAAATACACATTAATACAACAAGAAGTTAATTTAAAAAAGAATTAGTAATAAAATTAAAGAATTGTGGAAAAAAAAATTACAGTTACATAACAATTTGGAGAAAAAGTACCAATACTATCACTTGCACTACAATAATTCTAATTTCAATATAACAAATTTGTGTACTATAATCTAACGTAAAGTTCAATTGTTCTAATTATTTCTATAATGAAACTATTTGCTGTTCTGTTCCGCCAACAACTTTGCATAGCAATTTTTCTTAAACTATTTTACAGATTTCGTCTTCTTAAGAGACTCTGGCAGCTCACTCCAGTAGTGACTCGCGAGATAGTCGAAGGAGTTTTTGAAGACAGTTTTTGCATGCCTAGGAATTTGGACATTATTTTTGTTCCGTGTGCTGTAGGTATGTATTGTGGATCGGATGACGAGCCTGGTGTGCAAATAACTGGGGCTTTGGTACATAATTATCCCTTTAAGTTGTGTAATGAAGTGCAATTTACTTCTGTTATGCATTGTCAGCCATTTGGTAGTTTTTAATGCATTGCTAATGTGATCCCTTTTTTTGAGATTAAATATATATCGCAAACAGTGATGCTGCAGTTTTTGGATTCTATTCTTTTGAGACTGTTCGATGTTAACACGTAAGCCTGCGCAATAATTGAATGGGGCAAGTACTAATAAGTCGCATAACTTAATCTTTACATGTTCCGTTAACATTCGTTTGTATTTATGTAAGTGCTTTAGCCGAAAGTAACC
>PNEQ01072372.1:5633-18439 GCA_003012365.1 Medauroidea extradentata
TCATCTGTAAACAATATGTTTATTTACTAGCTGGTACAATCCCCGCTCGCATAATGCCAGCCGATTGGCCATGTCCACCTCCGAAACCATTTGGTGCACCTGCCCATGGTACGAGTGTATGGTCCGCCCCGGGCCCCTTGAGACCCCGGGCCCCTGAGCATTGCACCCCCTTGCCCCCCCCCCCTCTTGGCGGGCCTGCATACATACATACATACATACATACATACATACATACATACTGTGGAAGACAATGTAGAACCACCGCAGTTACGTCCATTTTATATCCCGAACAACCTATAGTAGCCTTAGGCAAAAATGCCCTTTCATACCCTAAATCAACGATGACCAACGCCTTACCTCCGGGTACGTGACAGTATTTCCTGATTAACCCAAAACCCAGAACAATAATATATTTTTTAAAACTTAATTTCATTAAAAAAAGTTGTCAAGAATTATCACTCCTAAAAAATAATATTTATTATACTTTAACTTTCGACAAAACACAGCTCTCTCTCTCTCTCTCTCTCTCTCTCTCTCTCTCTCTCTCTATATATATATATATATATATATATATATATATATATATATATATATATAACATTCCAGACATAAGTTAAATTCGAAACTTAGATTAAACAAATTAAAGCAACAACCTACGTAAAACTGTATCAAATGTTATGAGCCGCGTACACACTTGCGAGCCGAGCGGATCGCGAACTGCTCGTGAGCAGCATGCTAGCCAGTTTGTATGCTGTCCCGAGCGACATACGAGCACCCTACGAACCGCTCGCGAGCCGCTCGTGACGATCCGAAGGAAGTCGGTTTTTTCGACGAACACGAAGGGCTAGTATGGACGCGCTCGCTGCATGTTCGTGTGTTTAGACAATGCTCGCGAACCTTCCTTGCCATCAGTAGACTAATATCCGCTCGTTGTAGGCTCCTTGTTGGTTCGGCTGTCCTGTGGATCGCTGAAGGTTCGTTGGAAATAATTTTACCGCGAACACGTTGCGAGCAGCTCACGAGCAGTTCACGAACAGTGTGTACGCGCCCTAGCTTTCCAGTGAGAACACTTCATAGGAAAACATTGAGCAAAATCAGTGTGTTAATTTTAGTTGTAATAAAAATATCTGTATTTATTTAATGTACGCAGGGCGTATTAGTCGATGTGGAGTTAAGAATGCAGCCCACGGCTTTACACATGGCGGCCATCACAACTCCAAATAATTATCTACAATTACTTATCTGTTCATATTTTCAGGTAATAGTAATGGGTTTCCTCTCTGACATTAAAAAAAATAATCCCTTAAGGGTGTTCAAGCGGGGAAAAATTACAACTTTATATTTGTATAAAATAATATTAGTTTCACTGACGTTACTTGGGAGTATTTAGTCTTACAAAAAAAATTAGCACAGTTAGTTTTCTCATAACTGCGCAGCGTTTCCAAGTAAAAATTTGTTGTAGGCTTGAACGTCTCCTATAAAAAAATTTAAATACTTTTGAATTGAAAAAAAAAATTGCTTAAATTTGAACTTAAAATTTAAAACTTTAAAGATTTTTTAAAAACAAAAAAACAAAATAATTCCTTATATATATATATATATATATATATATATATATATATATATATATATATATATATATACACACAAACACACACATATATAACACATTGTAGCCTACAACATCATTATTCACTGTAAATTTTTTTCAATTTTTATGTCAGTTGGTTTTAGTGGCGTGCATAAAATCGTAAAACGCAAATTTTGACGTTTAGGAGTTATTACGCAAAAACTGTGAGGGATTTAAAATTTTCATAAGAGCATAATTTAGTCACAATTGATGTCTAAAACGACAAAAAAAAGATTTGGTATAAATATAAAAATAAAAATATGACGTTGAAAACTGCAGTATCCGCGCCCTTAAGCTCGGTTTCAGCCGACATATTGAATTTTATTATTTTTCGCTTTTTTGGGATTCTGAGAAGAAAAATGTTACATCGGCGACAATACCGCAAATTATATTTACCTTGAGCTACAATACAATCACGGCAATAGAGCTAGTAACGCACAGTTAGGTCGCAATTTGTCGGGCAAATTATGAATATAAAATATTTGCCACACACATTGCGTCGTTATTATAAGTTTACACATAAATAGTAATGGCTGTACTCTAGCGAAATATAAATAGAATTTGAAGTATAATTGCATATTTAACATTTTTCTTATTAGAATTCCAAAAAGCGAAAAATAATAAAATTCAATATAGCGACAGAACCGAGCCTTAAGTTAATAATCCGGCCATTCCAAGCCACCGCGCTGTGACGTAACAAGCATGTATTCTTATTAAGGCTATTCCTTACTGTGACTGTAGCCCGGTATTTATACTGAATCTTCATGGAAATATCGGGGAATAAACGTAACTAACACTCGGGCGTTACTAAACACATTGCGAAAACAGGAGAGATGACAGAAATAAATGTATGATTCATTGTTTTGCTTTCTATATTAGTATTATAACAAGATACCAACAAGACTCATTCGTTGATGAGAGTTTAAAGTGATTTTTACCAAATACACAACTTGTATGAGGAAGTCTGGTAAGGAATGATTTAAAGTTACACACAGGTTAGAAACGAATAAACATTAATATAACTGGCTGTTTAATGTTCTACGTAATATATTTCTACAACTGTGCACATTTCTGGATAGACTTCGTGAAAATCTTCTAGTGATGAAAATCCGTTAAATATAAGACTTGCAGGTCTCAATTCCTCTTAAGAGCGCGGATACCACGTGCTTCAAATGCGTTGCAATGTATTTGTAAATATTTTTTTTTTTTTTTTTTCAAAACTGTTCCGCATGTATTCATTGTGTCAATGTATGGAATGAAAACACACCTCGAACAAGCGTAATGTCATTGTTAAGACACGACGCTCATTGAAATCACTGTTTCTAAGTCACCCAATGTAACTAAAAACTGCATTTTTAGACTGCACTACTTCGAAACTTACTAACCCGATGCATAATAAATGCAGCTAGAATCGTACACTGAACTCTGCTACAGTCGTACCATCAATACAATTATTTGCTCATCGCTTAGAGTTCCATTGCAAGAACGGATCGGCGGGAATTTTGCACGTTAGTTCAGCGCTTGGCTCGTTGAGGTGACGCAAATGCTATTTTTAAAGATGATGGTTTATCGCGGGAAAACTTGACTGTTTTATGGATTTAAACGTACGTTCAGCTTATAAAAACGCTCACTGTCATAGCCGCCTTCAGTAGAAGGCCGCGGCCTTATCTGGCAACACTGCCTGGAATGGTCATTTTAACACTTATTTTATTTCGCCAATAACAGTGGCTTCCTCTGATTCGCCGGTATGCAGGGCAGTGTAACGATTCAGGTACAGCCATTGTCTTTGCAGAGTTAATATAAGTGTTAAAATGAGCCTTGTGTGCAGGGTTGACAGATTTAAGGCCGCGGCCTTAAACTGAAGACGGCTATGTCAATGTCTTTTCCCTGTACTTGGAGCTGTTACCCTATTTGACTGAGGCAATAACAATCACGCTATTGTAATATTTGGTACACGTTGTTGGTCTGCAGAAAGCTACGGAGAGTCAGATGTATATCACCCAATCATACATGTTGCGAGAAACTACAGTGTTTACAAGGAGTCATCTGACAACAGCCTAGACTTGTCAGTCCTATACACCCACTGGCCACAATTGCTTATCTATTGGCTTATATCCGTACAAGCAGGTAGCAAGCGATAGCACTTCGCATTATTTCCTTATTTACTACTGGCTTGCAGTAGTCAAACGCGTTTCATAACAGCCGCCAGCAAGTCACAGACATGTCAATGAAGTATACACAATTGGCGTTCAACCTGACCTGGAATGTATCTGCGAAATTTACGTACCTCTAGCGATGGTACCCTGGTGCGCGCGTCAAGTGTGGCTCTTATAGCTTCTGAGCCCTTAACGCGCAGGCAGGTGGCGGCCTTTATATCTTAGCCTTGCAGTAGCTGTTTCACGTGCTCGGGGCTGGGAAGCAATTTGTGTTGACAACCGTTTGCAAACATGTAAATACGACTTTACTAAAACACGCTTACTGCGCGGAGTTTATTCTATAACGTAGAGAAAAAGTAACTAAATTTTGACTGTGTACGACTGAAACAATTAGCTGGAAATGTTGCTGTAATTTCCCAGAGCAATGCCACGGCTACAAAGCACGTGCTTGTTCAAATACAGAATATCGTTACTGTTCAGTCGCGACTGGTGTGTGTGTGTGTGTGTCAGAGAATATGCGCTTACAACACCAGACACATGTCACCTACCTTGTCGTTCAACACGCCTCGTTTGTTCTCTTTATAACCGCTTTGCGTCGCTCTGACGGCCGCCCACACAAACAAACTGTTGTCCGGCGAAAAATGTCGGCTCGAAGCCCTCGGGCGTTGGACTTGTTCACAGGTCAGCTGATACTGTTAATACATACATGTGTTTCTGCAAAACAAATGTTGATAACCATGAAGAAACACGCGAGAACAGCGAGTGTTGTACGCTAGTGTACACCGGGGGAAACACGTGTGGGAGGGAGGAGAGGGTAAATAAGCTTACATTCACACTGGATGAAGGTCAGGACAATATCGCCAGAAACAAACCTCTACGTTAGTGCATACACATCGCCAGGACCATTGCCATGCGCTTCAAGTATCCCATTATTTTATTGTGTGATCGTATTATATATATATATATATATATATATATATATATATATATATAATTTGTAAAAATACTACATTTGAAATTTAAAATGGCGTACTTTCTGCAATTTTTAAGGCTTCGCTACAATTGATTTAGCACAGAAAATAGCACACGCACAGACACAGTGCTGCAAACTACAATTATTATTAAAACATCACACATCACAGAAACAGAAGGTGTTGTTGAAACGAAAACTAGCTACACTATTAAATAATAAATGTGTGTATTTGTATCACTGATTCTGAATGTTTCTATTGCTGCCACTTTTCGTAAATAACTTTTTTGTTTGTTTTATAATACAAAATCGAGTTAACTCTTTTTCTTAAAACTGCAGTAGGTAACTGTTATAAACCTTGAAAATAATTTAATTTCGAACAAATCAATTTACTAACTTCGGCGCGAATTTTTACAATGGGTAGTGAAATTAGTTTCCATTGTCACCCGTGTTTGTTTTCTTTTGAACCCGGCGGTATCCATGTTCTGATAGGCTACGTATGGCGCACAGGATTATACGTATGGACCACTGTTTTTTCGCGTAAAGAATTTTGCCCCAGTTTGTATCAGTGCCTTACGTGCACATCTGCAATTTTGCTTCATGGTTATTGGTAGCGTGTTTATGTGAAGAGCCGTATCTCATTTGACCGAGCCAGTTACAATAACGTTCCTGTAACAACACACGTCTGTGACTTGCCGGTAGAATACCAATGCTCGTGACAGTTAAAATATCCAATCACTGACCACGAAGTAGAACTGCAGCTGTGCACGTAAGGCATTGAAAAAAACTGAGGCAAAATTCTTTTCACGAAAAATAGTGGTCCCTAATTATAAGCATAGAATAAAGAGGTGATATTAGGATATTGCTCAACTTTCTGTGCGGCAATCCTGCGGTATTTTGCTGTGCACGTGCCGTTTGTAATTTGTCGCGCGTCCTACCAGAACCTAGGATTGAACCTTCTACGCGTGTGCTATATTCTATGCTAAATCAATTGTAGTGCAGTCTTAAAGGTACAAACATTAATGCGAATTTTTAAAATAAATACGTTGAAGTAGCCAATGACGCTGTTCTTTAGTGTGAATTATTTCATTTCTGTAAATCAGTTCGTTTTCCTTTCTAGTACAAATTATTTTTTATGCAGATTTGAAACATTTACATGCCATTACACAGAAACAGTTAATGTTGGTCAGTCATAATTACAGTAAAGAATATTCACTTTGTACTGTATGTCTACAAAACTAACTGAATCTCGTACAAATAAAAAATATTACTAGAACAATTAAGGTGTATTTATTTGGAGAAGAAAGTCGTACGCGCACACGCTACATTGAAGCCTAGCAGACAGTCAACTTATACACGCAATTAACAAGCATATGTATATACAAGATGGCTACCTCGCTAGTGTGTGGTATGTAGAGCCGGGCCGAGGGTCGGTGTATTTGACACATCATCTACTGGGCGGGGAGGCGAAGTGAACAACTCCATACAGTTGTGAGTAGAGACCTGAACAATTCGCACTTTCTTTCAGGTACAAGCTATAACTCCACCAACTGTAAGTTCGTGCTAATTTTATAATTGGCCGTTGATTTATTTAACACAAATTAGAAGTCTATGAGTAGGGCCACGATTTTGTCGCGAAAAGAATTTTGCCCCACTTTGTTTCAGTGTCTCTCGTGCACATAGGTAGCTTTGCGCCATGATTACTGGCAGCGTGCCTTTGTTCAAACACGTTTCTCATTTGACGGCACCAATCAGAATAAGACTATTGTGACTCCGTACGTCTGTAATTTGCTAAGGCAAGTGAGAGTAAAATCATCCAATGACAGACGATGTAGCAGAGCTGCAGGTGTGCACACGACGCATCGAAACCAAATGTTGCAATAATCTTTTCGCCATAAAATCGTGGCTCTATCTATGAAACAATAATAACAATGTAACTGAATACTGGCCCATTTGACTGTCAGTGAGCAGCTTACGAACACCTGCTGTCTGCTGAGTTCTCATATGTTCTTGGAGGCTAGTCTACCTGTCAGTGAACCTGCGCATTTTTCCCGTCTCTAGTTATGAGATGTACAATCCTATCACAGACTAGATAGTAATACAGACGTGAAATGACGCGGCGGCTATTTGATACGGGCGAACTACACCGCTTATTGGTTGCCCGAGGTTGTTGATACCAGCCCCGTGTATGTTTGGCTCCTGCATGTTACTACAGGTTTCCTACTGGCCTGGCTGCCGGCTAGCAGAGCAGCCGCCTTACGTTGATTGCCACGGCCGTAGAAGAACAGGTCTGGACACTCGCCTAGAAACTTAACCCCCTTTTTGTTTGGCTGCAGTTCACCAAGTTACCGAGAATTCTATTCATTTTGGCGCTGTAATCCGGGCGGCCGAGCTCAAACTCCGCCCACATCCCTCCCACTAAGACAAACAATTTATTAAAACGTATTTTTTTTATCAATTTATGAAATACTTCGCTCACAATTTTAAATAATGATTTCAGAAACTTTATTTACTTTATAATGTTAACAATGAAAAAAAAAGGGGGGGCGGAGTTTGAGTTCGACCGCCCGGATTACAGCGCCAAAAAGTACAACATTCTCGGTAACTTGACGAACTACAGCCAAACAACAAGGGGGTCAAGCAAAATACATTGTTAGATATGCGAGTGTCCTGACCTGTTCTTCTACGACCTTGGTTCAGGCGGTTGGTGTTTCCGCCATCTTGCTGGCCAGCGAAGCCATTTTGTGGCGTGTGTGACTGAGTTACCTGGCCTACCTGCTATTTCACTTCTGTATTCCTAACTATTCTGTGCTACAATATAGATTAGGCACAATGAAGTACTCTTTCTCACTAGCATGCCAAGATTTATTTTGGTTACTCTTACTACAGAACAAATCAGTACACAACCTCCACAGATAGTATAAACAGCAGAGTATGCACAATGATTCAAATGTTGAGTTACACATAGCTTATGCGAACACAATGGAAGGTCAGACGACATCTGAGACCAACAACACATCGTCCTGACAGATACGCGCTCAGTTCACAACTCCACTCCAATACACTTTCTTTGCCACAGTAACATTTTTGTTGCTGTAAAGAAATGTTTTGTTTAAATACGAGACGCTGCAAAGTAATTCTGTCACAAAGAAAAGTACTGCTGAAATGTTACAGTAATGATAACAAAACTTGTCTTAGTATTAATACTATGGTGAAGCTAACTGTGGCATTTTCAATAGAATCTGTGTGGTGACAAAAACATTGCATTTGCTACAAAGAAACTGATATTGTTCCAAAGAAAAATTTTTTTAAGAAAAAAATGAAGCAACAGTAGACATAAGTTTTTGAAAATGTTTATTTACTGTAAAGCAGTATTTCTTTGCCGTGAACGAAATATCTTCAACGAAAATTTTTTCTTTGTCCTAAGAAAACGTTTTTAGTGTGTGGTTTTAGCGCGGCGGAAGTGACGTACGTCTAGTAGTGCCAAGTGTTGATGACGTCACACCTCAGCTTATCATTATACCATACCCGCTTCTCGCGCTCCTGGTGGCAACTATAGAGGCACACTACGTCTTGTGAAACTATTGATTAGTGTAACTATACGCGTGCATCGTTCTAAAACTTTGCATACAACTAACACAAATAATACAACAATCTATTAACCTAAATAAACTTAGTACAACCTCCTAGGCTAACAAACCTCACCCGAAAACCTCAACCATAAAACCTACGCTCAAGGCCACGATTTTGTGTCGAAAATATTCTTGTACCGTTTAGTTTCAATGTCTTTTGTGCTCATGTGTAATTCTGATTCGTGGTCGGTGGTTGGATGTTTGAGCTGTATTTTGTCTAGCGGTTCTACTGGCAAATCACAGACGTATGGTGTCACAATACCCTTATTTTGATTGGTGCAATTAAATGATACGTGTCTGAACAAAAACACGCTGCCAATAACCATGAAGCAAAGGTACCGATGTACACAAATAATTTAAACAATATTGTGCCAATATTTTTCCATGAGATACTCGTGGCCACACCTATGGTAAATTAAGGGCAACATTAAATATAATTTATCGCTCATCCAGTTTGTTATAGTGCCTAGGGGAAAGGGAAGAGGTAAATTAGTTTAAAGTCAAAGTAGAACTGAAATCGATGTTTGAGTTGGCAGTTGTGGAGAGACAGGTATCATAAAATATACATAAGCGTGGCGGCCTGGACAAGTTACCCTAACCTAACCGCCTACCCCCTCCCCTTCCCAAACAAAATATAACATGTTTTGTGTTCTGTTATGATCGTTAGATTAGTGATGCAGGTGGACGAGAAAATATCTCTCTCTTCTCTTTAATACTCTGCTTGTTGTACTTAGACGGAGAGAGAGGGAGAGAGAGAAGAAGAAGAAATACGTGCCTGCATGAGATAAATAAAACTACAAAGTTTGTAATCTTGTATTAAGTAGATTGTATGAAGTTATTTTTGTCAGCAGTAACATTGAGGTCTTTATTGCTAGTGAGGGGAGACTTGAGGTGAGCATGGAGCAGCGCCGGAATGATTGATATGGGGAAACTGAAGTTGGCAACATTGACGTGTGTTTGTATAGACTTCAGGTTACTGACTTGATTCTGTATTCTTCGTGTTTCATCCGTTATTACTTGCACTGTATCTTTAGGGAAAGAAAATTTGATGGGTCTGCAAAGTCGAGTTGATGGTAATGCAAGGTTACGCCGGATTATTTTTCTGTCTTGTAAATTACTCAATTGGATTGGAACTATATAAATATAAAATAAACTGTCATCTCTTCGGCAATCTTAAGAAAATATTTGTCTGTATCTGTTTTGTTCAACTCCACCACAACCCTATTTTATCACAAATTCTAGTTTATTATTCTCAGATAAATCTGCTGTAATTAAAACGTCTCTTTTAACTTCTGTAAATATTTTGATCGTGTGGTCTACAAGAGATTATTGTGTAAGTTTTCATGATATTTCTGTGACAAGTGTTCCTTTTTATCTCTAACTACTAAAATGCTAATATCATTTCAGTGCGCAAATATGCGCATTTTTCGCTAATTATAAAGTCTATATGTCAACTTTTCAGCATAATGCGATTTTATTTATTTATTTATTTAGATACGTACAAAATTCGGCACTAGGCCGGTTTACAATTTGCCGTGTGTTATACATACACTACTATTTTTCTAATTAGTATTGTTTAAAAAAATAATAATACAAAGTACATCTACTCACAATTTGAAGTCTCTGCCTCGCCCAGACTAAATCGCTGAACATAACATATTCCACCGTTACAATTTATGTGTGTACTTCGAACTGCCATTAAATGATTTATGAGACGTGTACTGGCTAATCAAAGGCAAACAACTAGTCTATCAGCTCACAGTGCTGCCGGCTCTGCGTGTATGTTGTAACAAGTTGTGACCAGTCTCCACGTACAGACAACCAACACACCGGGAGAACAATGTCACTTCTACAAACTACGGTTATTCTAGATTGCGAAACTGTGCGGCGCCTGGATATGTTTGCTGCCTTCTCGCATAATTATGTAAAATTGCACGGTAAAGTAGTAGGTCACACTAAAAAAAAAAAAAAAAAAAAAAAACTTATTGTTCACTACAAAATATATTGTCATTACGGGTCTTAAAATTTTTTTTGTGAACACAAACAATTTTTGCTGTCCCCAATACCTTTTTGCAGTGACTACAAAAAATTTATTCATCACAAAAAATGTTCCTGATGTCCATAGCGACAAAACATTTTGTTGCGACCAGAAACCCGTTTTTTCTGTGCATAATTTTAATTTATGGTTGCCCCTCGTGGTAAATAATTAAACTAACATTTATATGTTATGTTCTTTGAGTAAATTTAGCTCGTAAATGTAAAGTAGTTCATATTGCATCGCGTTAGTTTCAGATTAGCACATGAAATAAAAATTTTGAAGAGAAATTTTGAAATTCAAGCCTGACTTACGCAATTTAGGTAACAAATAATAATTTTCGCGCTTGCTTGAAATGCAAATGTTCCAGTGCAAACACTTGCAAGCAGCCTGTTACTGATTCAAAAGCGAAAGTACGCCTAATGGCTGAGACTGATGGCGACTGGTCACGTGGACAGAGCAGTGTTACGTCACTACTCGAGGTGGTTGTCTGCTGCAGCTGACATCACAGCGTGAGCCCTGTGCCATCACCCTCCCCCTGCCGGCACCCTGCCCCTCCCTGCAGTGACCAGTCTCTACTAGGACCAACCAGCATTGCCAACCGCGCCATCCTGACCGTACCACGATAATTTTGTGTCTTGTACGATCTACGATTAGCGACCATTGTTTTTCGCGAAAATAATTTTACCCCAGTTTGTTTCAGTGCCTTACAAACACATCCGCAACTTTGCTTCATGGTTATTGGCAGCGTGTCTGTGTGAAGAGCAGTATCTCATATGTCTGAGCCAATTACAGTAACGTTCCTGCAACAACACACGTCTGTGATTTGCCGGTAGAATTCCAAGACTCGTAACAGCTGAAATATCCAATCACTGACCACGAAGCATAACTACAGATATGCACGTAAGGCACTGAAACAAAGTGAGGCAGAATTCTTTTCGCGAAAACATGGGCCCCTATCTACGATCCAACTATTGGATCGTACGCCACTTGTACGGTCGTCAGCATTTTCCATAATCCGAGCACAGCCTCTTTTTGTGTTTACCTACAGTACTGGATGTTGTGATAAAACACTCGCCAGTGCTACTATCTCTCTCTCCGAGTTATCCGGACGTCTGTAAATCCCCTTTTAAAAAAGTTTGTGAGTCCCAGTGTATTAGTTTTGCACTTATGTCTGTTTACTTCTGTTTTACTGACTGACAATTTAGTTTGTACGCAAAAATTCTGTTTTATTATGTCTTTAAAAGTCTTCAGAATTTTTTGTTAATGTACGATCCTGGAAGGGTTTTATACGGTCTTTTCGGGATAAAAGTACGATCCTGACATTAATCAATGTTGGCAACGTTGCCAGCACACTACAGTCGTGGGAACAAGGAAAAATTCTGCCGCTAGTTTCACTGCTATCACTAACGGCTCTAATAAAGTACAAGCCCTTAGTAAAATTAAATTTATTTAGACTTGGTGAAGCGAGAAGTCATGTAATTAAATTTTGAAATGAAATGCGTATAATTTTAGCTTACATATCATCAACTTCATGTTACTTAAGGCGCCCACCTACTGGGCGCGTGTTTGCGTGAGTGAGTCACGGCGTCAAGGGCGATGTTGACCGGCTCATCTGCTGCTGTATCGCCTCTACCGCAAGACACTGGGAGTCAAGGACGTAGCCAGAATTTATTTTCGAGGGGTGTCCACTTGCACCATGTACTACGGCGGGGGTCTTCCCCCGGAAAAATATGATTTTAGGGTGCAAATTAGTGCTATTTAAGCAGGTTTGGAATCAAAATATTGGATTTAAATCACATCAGTTTTTGCACAAACTTTATATTGTTTTAACGGAGCATAATTTTTTTTTTAATTTCGGGGGGGGGGGGGGGGGGGGTTGGACACCTAAAATACCCCCCTGGCTGCGTCCTTGCTGGAAGTGCAGTGATATCGTAGATCACTCGCCTGCCTGACACTTTTAAGTGGTGATATCTTTTTGTTGGTGGAAAGTTTTAAGCAAAGTCCATCGAGTAGTTTTACAGACATAACACGTTGAATATATATATATATATATATATATATATATATATATATATATATATATATATATATATATATATATATATATTTTAATTTTGAGGAGCTCCGAAGAGATTTTTCTAATCGACGTGATGTTTTGAATCGACTCTTCAGTCATCGTTAGAAGTGTATTTTCTTTTCCTACACTGACACACTGGGCATATGTGGAATAGTTTCTAAAATAACTGTATCTACGCGAATACGCTGCAACGCATTTTAAGCGCATGGTAGGTGAGGCCCTTAAGGGCGTTCAAGTGGGGAAAAATTCATAATTTTATATTTGTATAAAATAGTGTTAGTTTTGTAGACATTATTTAAGAGT
>PNEQ01072372.1:18539-31802 GCA_003012365.1 Medauroidea extradentata
TCAAAATTTGCATATTTTTACTTCATACAAAACTTGAAAACCAGTAAATATAATGAAATGGAAAAAATCTCATCAAAACTACACGTCACCGTCTACGGCTTGAAGCATATACAAACACATTATAAAATATTTCTGTGTTTAAAATAAATTTCTAAAAGTACCAAAAAAAATTAAAATTTTGAAATTTTTTATTTAACATTAATATTTTGTGTAACGGGTTTTAAATGCTACAGGCCATAGACAGTAACGAGTAGTTTTGATATGATTTTTTTCATTTCATTATGTTAACTGGTTTTCAAGTTTTGTATGAAGAAAAAAAAAGGAAATTTTGACTTTGAAGTGCCATTACGGGAAAACTAGATGAGCTATTTTTTTTCCGTTAGAGGTATATGTACTTTCAAGTAATGTGTACAAAACTAACACTATTTCATACAAATATAAAATTATGTTTTCTCCCCACTTGAACAACCTTAAGAGGGCGTGGTAAATATCAGTATTACACGTATCAAAATTGTCTTTATGTTTTATTGAAGCCACATTATTTCTTATTTTCGCTGCGTTCATCGAAGTAAACTGAACGGAATAGTTAACTACAACTACATTTTTTTAAAAATTGCATTACGTAACCGTTTGCTGTACTTGGTTTAACAGAACACTGCTCGAATAAGGACGGCTGCATCTTTAATAAAATTCTGATATATTTTTGATACGTGTAATACTTTTATTGCTACGAGCGTAACAAAAATAGCCATAATTTAAAATGAGTAAATGAGGGTCGCATAGCTACGCATGAAGCACTTGAACGACCTCTTAAAATGCACGAATGCTCGGTAATTGGTCAGTTTACAAATGTTACCGATACCAATGAAAATGCTGCAGGAAACTTCTGTTTTAACATTGATCTTTTAAACCCGTAGTAGACTTTACCTTAACCGTGTCGTGACACCCTTGTCTTCTTACAGTAGTAACTGAAAACATGTGTGCAGGGCTGTGACTCTGCACATTTGAAATGAAACAGGAGCGTTTTGTGTAAATAACTTATGAGGGTTGGGAAGAGCGTGTTTACACACACAAACGCACACACGGATGGATAGGTGTGTATGTATGTGTGTGTTTATATATATATATACACACACACACACAAATATATACATACATACATGCACACACACGCACAAACACACACATTTATATATGCTTGTCTATTCGGTAACAATGAACTAGGGTAACAATGAACTAGGGTGACAATGAACTAGGGTAACAATGAACTAAGGTAACAACGAACAAGGGTAACAATGAACTAGGGTGACAATGAACTAGGGTAACAATGAACTAGGGTAACAATGAACTAGGGTAACAATGAACTAAGGTAACAACGAACAAGGGTAACAATGAACTAGGGTAACAATGAACTAGGGTAACAATGAACTAGGGTAACAATGAACTAGGGTAACAATGAACTAAGGTAACAACGAACAAGGGTAACAACGAACAAGGGTAACAATGAACTAGGGTGACAATGAACTAGGGTGACAATGAACTAGGGTGACAATGAACTAGGGTGACAATGAACTATGGTGACAATGAACTATGGTAACGATGAACTAGGATAAGAATGAACTAGGGTAACAATGAGCTAGACTTGAAACTTTAAACAAAGCTCAAAACTGGATGCCAATGCGAAATAAGAGAGGGGAAAATTGTGGTGTGGGAAAAAAAAAACATAATTTAAAAACAAAAATAACATTTTACAATTTTCATTTACCACGTTTTTAAGTCATGTGGTTGCAAAATTTCACACACACAAGCCTAAAGAACAGATAGTGTAAGTAATTATTTTTTTAAAAACAAACCAAGGACTAAAATTATTAAATTATGTCTCCTACGAAAATACTTGTATGTTTCGAAACGGAATAATAATAATAACTTGGGGGAGCATGCATGTAACGAGTGGTAACTGATGCATAAGTAGTTCACCTAAGTTTTTGACAATTTTATTGCGCTACAAATGATATGAACTGTAGGGTGAACTATCTCAATGACTCCGATACTCTCTACACTCCTTACTTGATGTTTATTGCCTGTGGCTTAGTTTCTTTTTTAATATTGCAAGTAATTTCACAGGACGAATTATTTTATACATTTTTAATCGGTTTTAAAAACGTGGTATATTATTTTTTTTATTTATTATTATTTATTTCTACGCGCAGCTTAAGTTATTGTTTTGTTGAGGGTGTAACGTAACTTCATCGACACCCTTTCCACCCTTCTTTTTTTTATTCCTTCTACGCCAACGGTACGAAACTTTATAATCTGTGTTTTGCATCGTCCTTGTAAAACAAGATATTATTAAATCGTTGATTTTCATCCATTTTGAAGACTGCTACGTGCTCGAGAGTTCACAGGGAGGGTGGTGGGGTGTGTTGTTTTCACCGGATATTCCGCGGCCAACCACCAGAAACGCTTTCATGTCTTCCTGTTTGCCAGATTTACAACTCCAAGTTCCTAAGGCTTGGTATCAGAAGCATTATTAAATTTAAAAAATTTTTGGTCTTTATTTAAATCAGAGAATAAAAATGTGAAACGTACGAATAAAGCGGAACTTGTATTTACGTTGCGCTATAGTACGAACATGACAGTTGAACTGCCAACGTATAAAAGTGAAATATGAACCAAGAAGCTGGAGACGTCAGACCAGACTGAGCAAGACATTCATGTCGCACCAAGCAAATATTTAACGTCTCAAGTGAAGAAATAGAAATCCCACTGTCAAATAAACCAGACCACCGAATTTTTGTTCATGGCATTATTTACGTTACACATTTCATTGCTTTTACAACAAACGACTGAAAACGTTTCATACTAACAAGTACATTTTTAGATGTTCATTATTTAATATATTCTAAATATAGTAAAAAGTTTTAACCGTCTTTTCACAAACATACACAACTTGACCACTGATTTCAGAAATGTTAAAATTAAACACGAGTTCCTTAAAGGCGTAACACTATGTATAGGCTTTTCGAACTAACTTATACATATCTCTTAATTGATTATAAACTGCTTAAATAATTTTTCACGAGAATCACTAATAAAAACTTAATCCATTCATAGTAAATACACAGAGAGATTTTCTCTTAAACGTCAAAATCCGCTCACAAATAATATTCACTTAATTTATTCTCAAAACTAATCATTAATTAAAGGTGTAGGAAAAAGGTTCTCGTTATCACAGTGAAGTGTATTTATGAAGACTGCGTGTACAAAACTACCAATAAATGCAGCATGCGAGATAATAAAATTTAAATCCTCGCTAGGCATCCCAGAGATAAAAACATTACATATCTTAATATTTTACACACGCAATAGCAAGAGTCAAAATCTCGTCCACTTTCAGTATGTCAAGCACAAAAGTTTGCATAACGTATAAGTTTGGTGGTGAAGCTTGATTTGTTTCGTTTCAAAACTTAAATGCTCGAAGTTTACGTTCCGAAAACTTAAGTTTTTGCGTTTAGTTAACAACTTTAACATACATATAAAAGTCTTGGGTTGCCGTTAACATTGTTTAAAAATTCAATTATTATTAATAAATGCGTTAAAAACAGCTAAATTGTATTATACTTACGAAATACTCAATAAATGTTTGTAATAGTTACCACGTTATTGGAATGCTTCTAGCCGAACACTCCGAAATTCAGCCAACGTAGTAAACATACATTATGATGTGAATAAATTAATTTACATGTTTCGGAATGAAAATTATTTAAGTTACTATTGTGTGCCGAGTCTAAGCAGTGGCTTGGGGAGGGGGTGGGTGAACAGATATACAATACCTCTAATTTAAACTTACGTAATAAACAAGAACGGCATGCTGAGAATATTTCAAATGTATTAAGAAAATTAGTGAACTTTTCTTACGTTTACATTTAAAATAAAAACTCCCAGCCTCTGATCGCTATCTTTGTGTTATCATTACAAGAAACTGAGTGATGATGGTTACATTCCTACAGTCAACTGTAGCCATCAATGTCTACCTATTCCTTTCAAGACGTTTGCACAACACTGATACGATTTCGTTGATTTGTGCAGAATTCGTTATTAATTTTTAAATTATTCGTTGGCTAATATTTGAAAAATTTAAACGTATAATTTTGGACATCGACATCGGTGTTGCACACTTGCGTATCAGTTATGCTCGTGTACATGTTTATTATTCCTAGATAATGTTACTTACGTAAATGCTTACTCAAGAGCGCTGTCTTTTCAAAGGCGTATTTCCTATAATTTTTGTACCATGTATATTTTTACTATTTTAGACGTAAATTGTGTTTAAATTTTTCTCTTGGGAAATATTTTTATCTCTCGTGGTTTTTACGTAATGACTCGTAAACGTCAAAATTAGCATTTCACGGTTATGTACGACACTAATACCAACCGACATGACATACCAAACTGGAAAAATAAAATGTATAGTGAATAATGATGTTGCGTTGCAGGCTACAACGTCGCTTGTTTAAAAACGTAAAATAAAATATTTTTGTATTAAAAAATTGCTGAAATGTTTAATTTATTTTTATATAAAAGATCTTGTTGTAGCCTGCAACATCGTTATTCACTGTAAGTTCTTCCAGTTAGGCTCTTCTGTTACTTTTACTGGCGTACATATGCAACACCGTAAAATGCAAATATGGACGTTTTCGAGTCATTAAAACAAAACTATGACAGATAAAAAAAATTTGATAAGAGCTAAATTTTGTCATAATTTAAGTCTAAAATAAGAAAACAATCTGGTACAACTATAAAATTAAAAATTGTGACGTTGAAAATTGACGTAAACCGCGACTTTAAGAATATATCCACAACTCCTTACATGGCAGATATGCGCTTTAGAGACATGCAACTCTAGTGCATATTTTGACAAAGAATGTGAGGTTACTCAACCGGAGTGGTCATAACACTCGCCTGCTACCAAGGTGACCCAGGTTTAATTCCTGGTTGAGCCAGTCCTCGGATTGTCGCACGTGGGAGTCGTGCCGGATGATGCCGCTGGTCGGCGGGTTTTCTTGGAGATATCCCGTTCCCTTCGCTCCTTCATTCCGGCGCTGCTCCATGCTGACTTCATATCAACATTTCTGAACTCATCCAGTTACCTTCGTTCTTGACGGGTCATCATCTGACTGAGCCAACGATAACTCTTGGGCGACGTTACTGAATATTTGTGATTCGTCTTAAAGTGTGTTCACGTAGTAAAAATGTATAATTTTATGTTTGCATCACACAGTGTTCGTTTTATACACGTTACTTATGACTACATTTTTCACTTGTATACATTTTTAGTTCTCGTAGTCTTCCCACAGCGACATGATAAATTCTGAATTTACAGGTTGCGGGAACACAGGAATAAGAATAACCAAGTTACTTACTCGAATGAAGTGATTTTCACTAAACTTATATATATTACAGGCTATGTGCTAATAGCATATATTTAAAACACTCAACAAAATAATTGTCTTTTTCTTTTAACAATCAAAAAATAAAGTAAATTGTCAATATTTTATTTTATTCATTTATTTTAACTGCAACGGTATTAGACTTCGTTTTTTTTTTTTTTTACATCTTTTAGCATGTAATTTCAGTGTAAATTATTTCATTTGAGTAAGTCATTTGGTTTGTTATTCCTATGTTCACATAAGTTCCGAATTTTGACTATGTCATGTCGCTATGGGAATACTATGAGAGCTAAAAAGAAACTTTACAACAGGAAAATGTCACAAGTAACGTTTATAAAATGAACAGTAGACTATGCCTTACAAATATAAAATTATGAATTTCTGCCGCGTGAACGTCCTTGAACTGCATGTACTACCCTTGCAGGCTGATGCAGTGTTTTACAAAATACTGTGGCACACAAGGTTCTAGTGATTGCCTACCGTCTCTATATATAATCGCAAGAACGAATTTCATATGCCGGTAGCCATGCCTCATCCGTACCCTTGTGCAATATTCGCAGTTGCCAGACCTGATCTTGTAAGGTCAGGAGCAGAAGACGTCGAAGAGGAGAATGCAAACAAGGACGGCTGTCATAGCCGACATCTGGACCTGACCAGGGCTGAGCCGGTGGCAGGAGGGAGGGGGGTGTATGAGGCGACCGGCGTCTTGCCTCCGCCGATATTTCCCGTTCAATAATGTAGATGCGGGGCGGGCGGTCGAGTGACGTCAGAGAGCAAGACAGAGAGAGACAGCACAATGCCTGGCTGGGGTCGAGGACAGACACTTCTTGCTCCCTGGAGAGCGCACTCACCTGCACTTCATTCGCCTCCTACACCCTCGGTACGCTGGCCTCTTTCTTATAACACCGCCACACTCTCAACTAAGCACACTTATATTCTCTTCCTTTTGTTCTTAGTTTACCTGAGTCTTTGTTTAGCTCTCGACTAAATATTGTAACAATTTTTTTCTTATACTTAATTATATTGTAAGATGTTTTCCACGAACTGCTTATCGACAGTAAATCAGTTCATACAAGTTCTTTCCCAAGAATCTGACCGCAAGGACGGGATATGCCACTGAAAGATGCACGGCCTCAAGAAATAAGACAGAGACGAAGCAAACGAATGAGGAAGTTTCGAGAAGAAACGAAAAAAATAAGAACGCCAATGTTAAAGAACTGTTCTACCTGCTCCTTAGAGGGCCAGACTCATTTTATACGTAGCTAATTATCTATTATTTGTTTGCAGGTATGCCAACATGTCATATTTGGGAAGCTTTGCTGGGTAATAAAAACATATTATTAAAGTACGTCATAATTACGCAATTATGAATTGCGTCACGAGATTATTTAGTAAACCTACAGTCAGCAATGGAATAAACGTATATTAGCTATAACCGTCATGTGTCACAATGCCTCTTTCTTTTTTCACTAATTTTTTGGGTATCTCGTTCTTGTCGATTACCCCGCTTCCCCTCACCCCCTGATCAATGTTTTTCTTTTCGCTGAAGACATCGTGGGCGCACTGGCCCACAACAGCTCACCGAACTTTCACCGCAATCGGATGAATGGTTTAGGACAGTGGTTCCCAAACTGGGGGTCGCGACCCCTGAAGGGGTCACGGGCTGTTTCGAGAGGGGTCGCGACAGGCTTCCAAAATAAGTTTAAAAAATCTAAAAAACACGCGAAAAAAATTAAAAAAAAAAAAAAAAAAAAAGGAAAAATGAAGATCTAAACAAATGACTAAACTTGACATATAAATTAACACCTGCAGTTTAAAACGCTCATATCTCACAAACGGGAGTTCGACGTGGCAAAAAAAAAAAACCTATTTGCGCATAATTTTACTGGATGGATAAGGCAGCGTAAAAGTTAAAAGCACGCTCTGTGAATGCAGCACCTGCCATTATTTGTTGTTCTATTAAGGATAAAAGGGGTTTGATACCTTCTGAGAAACAAGTATGTGAGTAAATAATATTTGTTGAAATGGAGGAGGTCGCGGTTAAAAATCGAACGTAAAATGGGGTCGCTGTTTAAAGCCGTGCCCAAAAGGGGGTCGCAAGACCAAAAACTTTGGGAACCACTGGTTTAGGAGCATATAGAAACCGAGCTAACATTCATTTTTAAAATTCCATACTTTTACTGAGAAATACTTAATCTTTTTCTTGCCATGTTAATTTCCCCCTTTTTTGGTTATGTTTTTAATAATTAGTGTAGTAGACAGTTTTTCGTTAAATACAAGGTTGTTTTCGATCACTCAACAACTAACGAAATTTCGATAAACAGGTAGGGTTCCCATAGTGTTTACAAAAATTCACGAGGTTAGGCTGAGTAAGACAAGACAAGTAACCGAGTAAAGTTTTCAATCCAACAGTAATCGACGTGAGCAGATTCTCGGTAAAAACTCTGCTCGAGGACAAAGTAAACACGCACGTCGATGTAAAAGAAATGAAGAAACACAACCGAAACCACAATAAAGTGAAACTGTACGCAACGTAATAATACAAATTAGCTCAAAATGATCATCGCCAACTTGTGAAAAGGAAGAACTAGGTGCTGGAGTTTGACACTCATACTTTATTTTGTGGTGGAAACAGATTTACTATGGGTAAACTGCCCTGTACCGTGATATACCTTAATACCGTCATGCACCATACTTCCGGCTTCACAAAACTGGGTCATTAACGAGTACGACGATACATACGCCCAGAGGCTTGTCCTGGTTTGCCCGTTGTTTGAGTAAGGTATTCGCTGATTAAAGAGGTCCCGTTCATTGTTTCCTAGTGCTCCCTACATCCCAGATCCTGAGAGACGTAGCGAATGTCGTCGCTAGCCGGCCCAGAGCTGCCAACTATCGTAGACGGAAGAAACAACGCTACAGCAAAAAATAATTTCCTCCATATGTTTTTCATACGTTAGGGGAATCATTTCCAAGATTTCGTCGAAAAACAATTAATTTGTATTTATGAGTTGGAAGAAATAACGAAATAACACGTGCACACAGGAGCATTTTTGGACCGTTGGCATTACATTTTAGTTTAAACACAGCAACATAAGTAATAATAAAAACTACGTAGATTATATTGCAATCAAAACTAAACGTCTCAGGTCTCAATAAATAATATATTTTAGTGATTGTTCTTAACAAGACTGTTGTCAAAAGTGCTGAGTTTATCACGAACCATATATACCAACCTTTTGTCTTTACAGTCGTTACAGACTGGTTGAGATCTCCTTCCCAGCCTCTCCCTCGCCTGAAACAATCTCCGGATATACTTCCAAGTATAGGAGCTTCAACTGCATAGTTTCGTGAGACCAGTACGACTGCTTGCTCAGGAACACATGGAAACTGAGACTGTATCAGTGTATAACGTGAATAATGATGATGTGAGCACTTTTGAAGCCCATCTCATATAGAATTGTAATCAAAAAATAGTTTGTTGTGACATCAGTCATTAACTCTTCCGTTCCATACAATCTATAATGCACTTTCGTTGTATAGTCTGTTGACGATAAAGTTTTCTTCCAGCCGTTTTGCAGCCATCTTTACTATTTTTAACATGAAAACTTCTATGTAACTAAAAACCGTTGTAAACGTTTCAACACTCTCAAAAGTTATCATATATAGGGCCAATAAAACATATGTTTAATTAATTACAAGTTCTGCTGGGTACTCAGCTTATAGCGAACAACCTATATTTGGGTTGCTTAGTTTATTTGAAAAAAAAAAGTGGAAGGAAACTATAAATTATCCGAAAGAAAACATATCACTAGGATTCCAAAAGTGGTCACTTTATCCCTAATCGTCTATACCAGTAGTTTTGCCCATGCAATGTGAGCCTCTCCAGGTGCCCCGAGCACAGATGCATGAGATGAGCGCATGTCTGCACATCTCTTTTGAAGGTTGGCAACCCTGCAAGCACAGGGAGCTGTGTAGTGTCCGGACCGCTGACCAGCACACTCGAGACGGTGTTTTGTCATGTGCTCTAGCAACCGCCCCCTTCCCCTCTGCTGTCCGTAGTTGTCCTCACTCACTCTGTCATCACAACCTATCACATATCCCCAGCGCGGGTTGGCTCGCTGAAGCCCTTGTGTTGTCAACTACCAACATAACTGCTCTCTTCCCGCTGACCAGTGTTGCCAGAATATTAATCTATTTATTTCAGTATCCACCATTTGATCCCATTAATACCATATTGCTAAAGAGATATAGGTTTTGTCGTATAATTTATCTCAGACAATATCAGTTAATTTTTACACATACATCACAAGTATACATAACCACAACTGTTAAAAAGCTTTAATATATAAAAAGTTAGTTTCACTTAACAATTCTCAAAATAATAATAAACTTAACTAGCAATTTTACGGAACACCATTGTTGTAACTTTTTTTTCATTGCAATTTTAGTAAGTATATTAATAATAAATATGTACATACTCATAAATATTTATATATATACATAATTTGGCATTTTTGTGTCTTTATAACTGAAATTTGTGAATTTCTTTGGCTGTATGTACATATTTTTATTGACTACGTAACTTCTTAATTAGGTCTTCAATTCTGCTTCTTTTTCAATCATTATGATACTATCAGGTATTTTTTTTTGTATAGAGTTATGGCCCTATGTTGAATTTCTTTAGAGAATGCAGCTGTATTATGACATTTAGGTTTTAATGTATGGTGGTTACTTGTATTATACGGAGCTGAATTTTTAATTTCTACAAAATTTTGAACAATAAAAGACGAAAAATATACTTCAAATAGAAAGGAAGAATATTCAAGTTACCGAATAGAGGTTTACATGTGGAATTTTATTTTGCATTGCAATAATACGGATGGCCTTATTTTGTATTCTGAAAATTTTTCGGCTGTGACTATTGTTGCCCATATTTCTATCCCATATATCATATGACGATGGAAAAGTGCAAAGTGTGCAGTTCGTAAGCTACTTTTATCTAATGTGCTGGTAAGGATTCTAAGTGCATACCAGGATTTACTCAGATTTTGGTGATTTTGTTTATGTGTACCTCCCATTTAAGATTTCTGTGTCCTGTTACTCCCAGGAATTTGGTTGAGTCTATTTGAACAATTGTGTTATCTTGAAATTAAGTTAAAATTATGTTTTCATTTTTCTGATTGCCGAAATTAATAAACTTAGTTTTATCAATATTTAGCCTTAAATTGTCGGCTTCAAACATCCACCCCAGGTCACCACAACTACATTCAACACAATTCCATATACAGTGAAAAGCTCAACGAAAACTGAACGTGTTCTTGTATGCCACACTAACAAATTAACGAGATCAGTTACCCCAATGTTTTGCAGAATGCTAAACTTTAAGTAAAAAATTATATTGTTCAATGGTAAAAATAAATAATACTATTTACACATACATAACTTTAAGTAAGCTGCAAAATTATCGGTTAGACTTTGTTCGTAACTTCTTTGATAAAAATAATTCTGAAAACGACAGAATTCGCTCACTTTCTCTAATACTCGATTTTTACGAACAAGAGCTAACAATTATATAATTGTTTAGCATAGGCCCAGAGGGTTTGTTTGGAACTAGCGTCATCGTGTGACGTCACCCTAATGGTGTCCATTGATTTCAGACGTACGCTGCCAACATATAAGTTCAGAAAAAAATTCTCTATGGAGAACATATTTTCGTTGCGATGAGAAAATAAAAAATAACAGTACGTTAAATACGAAAAAAATTTAATAAGTTATGTTAAAATAATACAATACAATAATTATACAAAATAATATCAACATATGTGTTATTTTCACCTCATACCGCAAGGTCATTATTCTTAAGCATACATCTGCATAGAGCTGTCCGGTATTCGTCTCTAGAGCATTTGCTACAGCAACTGCCCGTAATATAGCGATATTCAGGCCGTGTCCCAATTTAAAGAGTACTCTCTGGAGAGAGTACTCTGGCACTTCCGCTCTCTCCTAGTGGGACGATGCACTCTCAAACGCTGCAAAGGTAACAAGTGTGTAAATTTTACTAATAGAAGTCATAAACACATACAATATCTTTGTAGGCAATTCAAATAACAATTTTAAACATACTAGCGTCGTATTTCAAGCAGCGAATAACTGTTTATAAGCGATGCCGTAATTTTATATATTGTGTATTTAAACGTACATTAGGCCAGAAAATGTTCTCGTCACAATTAACAGTTCATTGGAAACATTTATTTGTGTATAGATATTGAAATATTAGCATTATGTGACACACATTTCTT
Source organism: Medauroidea extradentata (assembly GCA_003012365.1). NCBI lineage: Eukaryota > Metazoa > Arthropoda > Insecta > Phasmatodea > Phasmatidae > Medauroidea > Medauroidea extradentata. Next base: position 30,289 of record PNEQ01072372.1, read on the forward strand.
CAATAACCTCAAACAACAGTGGTAATCAAGATGGCGTGCGCCAGAGAGAACGAGAGAATGCAGCGAGTGAACTGTTTCGTTCTCTCGCTCCTTCGCACTCTTGCCAACAAATTGAGACGACCAGAGAGCACTCTCTCTGACGTCAATATGACGTGTTCGCCAGAGAGTGCGAGATAGCACTCTCTGAGTGGATTGAGACACGGTCTTAGTCTGTTCCCAGGAGTAGGTAGTGTCGGCCCTGGAGAACTGTTGTCTCAGCAGACTTGTGGCACCCCTGGCCCTGCTGTCTGATCTCCACAGCCACTGTTATCTCTTCTCCGCCCAGCATCACTGCACACTCACCAGGAAAATACGTCGTAATTCCACTCCCAGTCCCTCGATCTCTTCGTCTCGCCGGAAAAAAAGAAAAGGGAAAAAAAACTCAAGTAGATCCTTTTAACCTGGAAAGTTAGTCTGTTTAAATACGAAGTTAGCGCGGGATACACAAGCCTAATTAAGTGCGAGCTGCGGGGAAACGCGGATTCTAATTAAGTTAGATATAACGTAATTAGCCGAGTGGAACAAGTAAAATAAATAAAAACACGCGCCGTACGTTTTTATAGCCGACTGGAAATTTCTGCGTTCCGTTTTTCTCGCGCCTTCCGCAAAGAAGATTCCTCACGCGCCAAATATTCTCGCCGACAAAAGTTGTGCAATAGTTGCTAAAAAATTATCCACGAGGTAAACAGGGGAAAATTTTAGCGGATTTTAAACTCGATTAAAACTTTCTTGCAACGATGTTAAGAAAATTGAAAATAATCAACCGAGAAAAATGTTACCACCACGCCAAACTTTGGACCTCCTGTCTCGGGTCTTTTCCTTCGTGTTAGCAAGGGCTGCCAACATTGATAGAGTTGGCAATATTGAACCGTCTTTTATGGAAAAATTTTTTCTCGCTTAGAGGTGGCGCATCTTGGCTAAGATTGTTCTACAAGTAAGGTTAATTCTACTACAGGTCGGAAAGACCAACGTTCAAAGTTTGTCACAGGAAAAAATTTCTGCCGCTTGAGCGCTGGCATCGGTGATGGATGTAAACTGACCAATCACAGAGCTTCCCTGAATTTTAAGTTACATGAAGCTAATAATTTGAAAGCCGGAATTGTTTTGTTTCACATTTAAAATTAAATTAAGGCCGTGGTTACACGGCACCCCAAAGTTGTTCGCATAATCATTTTCCGGCAGCCATTTTTAAACACGTCCAGTTGAATAGCTGCCGAAGTAAACACGTTCGGGCGGTTATACGACACTCGATTGTTACAGACGTAAGCGATAGTGTTATGTCACAACAGTTTATTTCATGGAGGTATAAGTCTATGGAGTAGAAGCCTTTAAGCAAATTTGAAGGCGGCCAACAGACGACGTTTAAAGACAAGGATAGAGCTAGTGGTGGCAAAAACATGTAAATATAGCATTGAGCTGAATGAAAATGTTTTAGTTTTTTGTTAACTACGCATTATGGTGAAAGTTTGTGCAGC
>PNEQ01072372.1:31902-70756 GCA_003012365.1 Medauroidea extradentata
AAATTTGCGCGAATTTTTGTAAAAAATTACATAATTACATTGCTTTCTGCTATTGTTTTGCCACCCAAAATATGGCGACTCGTGAAAAATAACGTCCTGCGCATGCGCAGTTCGAAAATGTTCGAAAATGATCGGCTTCACATGATAACTATTGAAATGTACGGCAGCTGCCACTCCATAGACTAATACCTCCATGGTTTATTTACACATCGTTGCTTTGATCTATGGTTTGAGGTTATGCGAATTTTGTTATGAATATACTTTTATTTGTAAGTCACATACAAAGCACTTGAATAACTTTCCTGTTCATTTTACTTACACCACAGCCGTAGACGACCGGGTCTGGACACTCGCCTGGAAACTTGACCCCCTTGTTGTTTGGCTGCAGTTCTACAAATTACCGAGAGTGTTGTACGTATTTGGCGCTGCAATCAGGATGGTCGGGCTCAAAGTCCACCTACTTTTCTCCAAATTTTTCCCGTTTACATTATAAAGGTAATTTATCAAAACGTTTTTTTATCAATTTATGAAATTATCAATTTATGAAATAATCCTAAAGCATGGCTCCAGCCATCTTTATTTACTTTATAATTTAAATACTGAAAAAAAGTGGGCGGAGTTTGAGTCCGACCGCCCTGACTGCAGCGCCAATAAAGTACAACATTCTCGGTAACTTGACGAACTACAGCCAAACAACAAGAGGGTCAAACAAAATACATTGTTAGATAGGCGAGTGTCCAGACCTGTTCTTCTACGACTGTGGTAACGACGATCGGAACTACTTCAGTGCGTATTGTTAAACAAAGCTACATCTGTGTCCCATGTAACGGCGGCCTAAATGACTTATACGTCAAGCCTATTTAAATTTAATTTTACTTCGGTATCGCGTATTAAATGGGCTCCTTAGCGATATCCGCGAAACTAGAGGCAGAATCTTTCCCTGTACCAAACTCTAGATTAAGGAACCAAATTTTCTTTCTAAGCTGTTGTAGAACTAATCTTACTACGTGTTAGGAAGGCAATCAGATCTGTTATGGACGAGTTTGACAGTTGATGATTCCCATCGCTGGAGATTATAGATAGAATTTCGGCCGCAAAACCGAACATTACCGAAGGTCGACGTTTCCTTCACAATGACATCTTACCGATATGAACGTAATAAGAGATACAAATAACTAATAACTTGCTCAGCCCAACATGTAGTATAATTAACATTTTAATTTCTCAGAATGACCGTAGATGCACGAGAAATCTTAAACATGTTTAAAGTTAATACAATCAGCACCTGTTCGAAATTGAACCTGTTTCCGAGGTTTCATATTTAAACCAAATGAAATCAACAATCTCCCTCACTTAGTATACGTGGAATTTGAAATCATAGGTCCACTAATATTATAATTATGAAAGTGTTTTTGCAGGTTTGCTGGTTTGTCCATATTTCGCGCAGCAACAGAGCAACGGGTCGACATGTTTTTTTTTTCTGTAGGGATATTTTATGGGCTGGAGAGGAACATAGGCTCCATTTGACCTGGAAAAATTCACAGGTCCTGTGGGATAGATCTACACAGCAATTCTGTAATTACCTGAAATGGCTAAACAGATTTTAATAAAATTTAGTATGAAGGTGTCTTAGGTCTTGGAAAAAAAAAGTTCCGTACTCCTGCTCGCAGTGGTGGCTCCAGACATGGGCGAACCGGCAGACTCTCAGCCGCTGGGTACCTGACTGACGGAAGTAATACCACAGTCAAATCACCGCACTTTGAGTAGGCGCTAAAGGCTCTCGTGCTTGTAAGAACGCACCGTATTCTTGTTTATTGTTCACGTCGATTTTAATATGATGGGTTGGCAGCCCTCAGGTTAATACTACAGGTTAGAAAGAACATACGTTTCCTTATTGGAGAGTTTGACACAGGGACAGTGGCGGCTCGTGGGTTGTTGCTAGGTGGGGCTGCAGTTGCCAAGAGCTGTACAGTGTTGACTCTACAGCCACTGACACGCTGATGTGCAGGTGCCCCTTACTACATCAAGAGTGTACAGTTCCGACTATCTGCAGCCCCACCTGGCAACAACCCACGAGCCGCCACTGCACAGGGAACATTTCTGCCACTAGTTTCGCTTCAATCGCTAATGTACCAGGTAAATACGAGACCGTGGTAAAATGAAATTTAAATAAACTTGGAAATGACAGAATTTTAAAGTGAAAAGAATCAGATATCGAGTTTTAAATTATGTTTTTAATGTAACTTAAAATTCAGGAAGGTTCTGTTATTGGTCAGTTTGGCGCACTACCAATACCAGCGCTCAAGCGACAGAAATGTTCCCTGAGACAAACTTATAACATAGATCTTTGTAACCTGTAGCAGCCCGAATGCTGGTTGGATCCTGAGTGACTCTGGGTAGTGAGAACCACGTAACCTCTGAGGAGGACTAGGCCAGTGATACTGAGGCGGTTCTGCATTGTCTTCCGCAGTATGGACATGAGGGGACAACGCAATACACAGTACTGTACCCAGACAGGGACGTTTAAATGTGTCCTCTTCGGCCGGGAATCAAACCCGCGACCACGGATCAGACGATTTGAAGATATTAAGTAATAATTTACACTTTTACATACAGACAATTATGCTGTCAAAAATAAATCTAGTGTTTTACATTACGTTAATTTGAATTTATACTTCTGATTATTTTGAATCCAACACTTGATACTCGGAAAAAAAAATTATTTTATACGTATTTTACAACATTATTAATTTTTCTAAATAATTTACTAAAATGTTCATGACCTAATTTTTCTATTATTTTACCTCATGTTAAATTATTTTAATATCCTGTTATTATAACAAACATTAAGGATGTATGTTATGTATATGCGCGTTAACATTTCATATTGAAATTAGCGTACTAAAGTTTTTTTTGCCGATTTCAGATGCTACGATTACACGAGGCCGCATGAAGAGCCAATGTCTGCGACCTCGCTATGACTAGGACCGCCATTGCCTACTAATCGCGAGCTTTCTAAATCCCCTGAAGTAGCTTGGTAGTGTTTACTAGGTCATATTAAACCAGGTTAGCTCATTAACCGGATGTTAGCCACGTTGTACCCGGAACTAGCTATCAATGTAGGACTTCAAGATGGCGGGAATTCGAAGAAAACCTAAATACAGTAAACATTTGAAGACGATTTTACCAAAGGCGATGACAACATAGTTTTAAAACGTTATGGCATGAGAGCAAAATTAAAATACACGGTGGTTAACAGTAAACCTTATTGAACTAATATGCCGGATGTTCATAAAAGTATATTACAAAATTTACGAGATGATATTTTTGTAAAAATTATATGCAGTCGTGTAATGCAAGTTTTTTGGTGGTATTTGATGCATCGACGAGGTGAAAACCTTGTCATTGTAACAAACATTAAAGAAGGTTGGTCAGAGACCTCTCTCTCCCCACCCATGTGATCCGTGTACGATCCCCAGCGGGTTCGGTCCCATATTTCTCGCCTTTTAAGAAATGTGGTGCTCGTTGCCGTTGACCGGCGTGTTTTCTGCTGGAACTCCTGCTTCAGTCGCCTCCCTCATTCCTTCCCTCTCCACAATATTCTCAACTCTCTGGTCTGTTAAGTGCAACATTTGTTTCACTTTTTTCTTGACTTCTATACAACTATTTGGTAACCAGATATTCACAATAAATTTTAATATTTTCTCAAACTTTGGAAACGACTACAGCTCTTCCTATTAGACCTGGACCATAAGTTGCGTGTATCAATCTATATTTATTTTCGTTTCAAGAATAACCTGTTAAAGTTTGTCATGTTTTAGGTGCATGTTATGTGAATATATATGTATAACGTATATACTCCAATTTTTATAGATTAGTAGTTATATAACCCCATTAATTATGGAAATGCCATGGGCGTAGACTGAGAAATATACATAATTAATTTGTATTTTTTATTCTGATGCAAACGTATTCATTTTGTAACACATTATTATGCCAACAAAACAGACAGTAATGCACTTCAATATGTGGCCCATAGAGGCGTCTTGCTGTAGTTCGCACTTGACGGTCTAAGGGTCCTGAAATACAAAAATCGAAACATATATACATATTGCATATGTAGACAATTCGAAAAATTGGTAAACGTGAATATTATTTTATGGTACGTAATTGCAAGTAAGTATTATTCAGCTGCAAAACAGTATTAGCTTTAGTCAACAATTATTTAACATGCACGTTATCGTGAAGAGAAGTTTCGTCAGTACACACATCCAAACTGAACCATACACATAGACAAACACACAAGTGACAAGCCAAGACGTGTGAGAATTACTACAAACTGGGAAGTTGAACGCGGACAGGTGATACGAACGCAGCAACTGGAATAGTTGTATCACAAACACCACGAAGGAAACATAAACCGAAGTGGAAGGCTTCCTTGAAAGACAACGTTCCGTTGTAATACTAATTGCAAGAGTGATCTACCATTGCGCTAAATACAACTTTACTATCGTTAAGATATGCTAACGATTGGAAACCGTGTACCTGCTATCTTTGAATTCTTCTATTTTCTCTGTGGGTTCTATGCAATTAGATTCATTAAAATTTCCCGTCTGACAAGGCACATACATTACCTTCTTAAGCGTTATCAAATTGTCGCACATTCATACTTTTCCAGAGGAAGAGTAATTTTTTTTCTGTGGACGGTTATAGTTATAATCGGTAGTAGTAAAGCAATGCCAGATATATACAACGTATATATATTCCCTCTGTCTTGTCGAATCATAAAATATAGAAATTTTGTAGGTCAAATTATATGCAGAAGGTCCATTATTCCAAAATGACAGGTACCGAGCCCACTTAAGAGGGTGTGATACATAATTCAACACTAAAAGCATTAATCTATAACTGTAGGATTCTTGAAGCCATTTTGCGAAAATTAAACAATAGCAATCCTAGACCACAGTTTAAGCAAACGTTTTTAAACAAAATTGTTCCCTGTGTTAGGAACTTCTGAGACACAATCTCTGACGCCGGAACCTCATGCAAACTGCGGCGCAAGAGATCACGCGTAACGATTTAGTAATTTTTGATAAATATTTACTCATAAAGTTGGCGAATACCATTATCTAGGATTGTCGTCGAGTATTTTATCTATATTGGCTTCGAAAAAAAACCTAGAAATCAATTGATGTTTTCAGCGTTAATTTATCTACCACGCAGTCTTAAGGTAGCCACATATCTAGTCAGCCGAGCTGTGTGTAGAGCTTCGTCCGTTACCAGAATATTCGAAAACTGCTCATCGCACCTGATTGATGTCTGTTAAGGTACCAACATGTAAAGAACGTCACCCGCGTGTGTGCCTATTTCAAGTTCGCTAGTACTAATTAAGAGCGCGGTCTACAGCAATTTTCATCTCCATTTTTTAATTTTTTATTTGTACCAGATATTTTTTTCTTATTTTAGACACAAAATGTGAATAAATTTGGCTCTCGTGAACATTTTTTATCTCTCATAGTTTTCGCGTAATGGCTTGTTAAAGTCATATTTTTGCATGTTTCCGTTTTAATGACTACACTAAAACCAACTGATATACCAAACAAAAAAAAATATCAGTGGATAAAGACACTGCAGGCTACAATGTCATGCTCATAAAAATAAAAAATAAATATTATTTGTATTTGAAAAAAAATATTGAATTTTTAAAATTTTTATTTTCAGTTTCAGCATTTTGTTGCGGACCTCGGCAAAAGGTATAGACATGTACAATACACCTTTAACATTGACAGTACGTCATAGAACGATATGGTCATCACATAACCTCTCACAGAGGCTATAGTTGTCGGCGAGACGAATGTTTGTCAGTTCAGTGACCTGCGCCTGGAGGCTAGGGAGAGGTAAGATGCGTGTTCAATCTCGTCCTTACCGCCTCCGCGCTTATAGGTCTCTAACGTGTAAAATACGTTCACCAGACAACCAATGCAGGTTATTAGAAGCAAGCAAATTAAGTAGTAATCAGTCCTCTGTCGAACCTACATAATATGCCACAACTGAATTCCGTGTTCTTATTGGTACGTCCCACATTCCAAAATGATCTTCAAGCCAGTTTTTGAATACCTTGAATACTTTGATTACATAGTATTTTCTTCTCAAAAGACACTTTAAAATTAGATAGAACCTACAATTTTTTCAACATTGTTATTCCTGCAGCAACGTTTTCTTCATCTCAATGAACGAAATGGTTTTGTCGGAACGTGATGTTGTGAGAGGTAACTGAATGTACCCTAATAGTTTGATATATGTAACTCTCCATCCTTTGTCTCTCCAGGGACCCAAGACAGGCTACACCCTTAAGGTTACGTCCGGTACAAGTGGTTTGAGATGGAATGAGCACTTTTGTAAACGTAGTTGCTTGATTCCTTTTAGTATATTTGTTGCTTCCAGCCACTATTTAATATATACGAACCACATTATATTTGTGTATTGTACTGCAATCAAATACGTATTTCTGAAGTAACAATATAGTTTATTTTATAATTATTGTCCTCGACGCTATGGCCTTCAAAACTGCTCACTTGATCGCGAACTACCTATACTTTTACAACATTTGTGAATAATATTTTAAGCAACATATTTTACAAATCAAACAATCCCTTCAATGTTTTGTGATAAATATATAATAAATTATAAGTAATTTTTAAGGTAGCTGTAAACCTCGTAGTCTTCCATATTTTTTGCACCCGAAGTGTCATCTATTTCGTTAATTTTATCAATTTTGTTAACAGGATCAAGAATAATAGTTTTTGCGAACGAAAACGCATTATTTTGCAAAATGCCTGCATAGAATTGTACGCCTTATTACTGTTCTTTGATTTGAATTTATTCAGAGCATTTCGTTTAAAAAGTTTTGAGATTTCTGCAACAATGTGGAAAAATCTACCTGTCTATGACTGGCCCAGTAAAATATCAAATACCTAATTACAAAGACACGAGGCCAAGCAAGGTGAGCTGCCTAAATGCATGAAATTGAGCGAAGAAATCTGTTCGCGAAATTCGTCTGCTCATGTGAATAACGATGTTCTCTAATTGGGTACTGTAAAAGTATTTGTGCAGGACAAATGCAAACAGTTGGTTACTAGTTTCTCTAGTGTGATAAACGGCAAATGAATATTTCTAGAAATTTCGAATACAATTTTTATACAACGGTTTGTTCAAATCTTAAGACTTCAAAGACATAAACATGGAGTGGATTGAACAATTGTAACTGCGCTTCCTGTATGTCACTAACACTTAATATTCTTCGTGAGTTTCATGTTATCGGAGTGGCACCACTGTATGGGCGCGGTTCACCTCAGTCTTCAACGTCTTTTATTATTTTTATTTGTACCAGATTTTTTTTTCTTATTTAAGACATAAATTGTGACTAAATCTTCCTCAGTGTATAACAGTGTTGTAGGCTGTGATTTTGCATATATATAAAAAAAAAAACATTTTTTGTATTATTTTTTTTTTATTTTAAACTTTCATTTTAAAATTCAGCATTTTTTATTAAATACAAACATATTTTATTTTTGTTTTATATATGCCAAATCACAGCATACAACACTGTTATACACTGTGAATTTTTTCGGTCTGGTATGTAAGTTGGTTTAAGTGGCGTGTATAAAACCGTAAAGTGCAAATTTTGACGTTTACTACTCATTACGCAAAAACTATAGGAGATACAAAAAATTTCACAGGAGCCAAATTTAGTCACGTTTTGTGTCTAAAATAAGAAAAAAAAATGTATCTGGTACAAATAAAAAATAAAAAAGTGGTGATGAAAATTTGCGGTACACCACGCCCTTAGCAAAGATTGTACGTCGCCAGTCGTAAAACTGTACTGTGTACTGTCAACGTAAATTAAAGTCCCTTTTAGTCAATATTGTGGCGTCTGATAATTATCCTTAATCCCTGGTCGCACTATTCAGGAGTCGCAGTTGAGCGGTGGAGACAGTAGTAGCTTCCAGTCTGAGCACGCCACCCCGAGAACCACTGGAATATATAACCATTTTTAAAGGGTGAAACAATATGAACACGGCGCAGGAAAATGTACACCGAAAATTATGGCTTAATGAAACCGCAAAAAAAAAAAAAAAAAAAAAAAAAAAAAAAAAAAAAAAAAAAAAAAAAAAAAAAAAAAAAAAAAAAAAAAAAAAAAAAAAAAAAAAAAAAAAAAAAAAAAAAAAAAAAAAAAAAAAAAAAAAAAAATTAGAAGTAAAGTTTAGGGCTGGCCATTCAAATTAGACTTAGACAATGTTTTAATGACTCTTGATAATCCTGTTATTTGAGTGTAAATTTGAACACAACCTTCGTGCACATTCTGTAAAGACACAAATATGAGTGATTTATTTAAAAACAATGAAATGTGAAACGACCAACTAATTAACACTTACCTGTACCGTTACTTCCGGTGACTCTAATCCTACCCAGTACTCAGTGAATTGTTTCACGACAGTGCATCTGTAACAACAATTACCAAACGGTTATCTGGAGAAACAAACAACATCCAGTAATCATAGCGTGTCAAAACTCATGACAAATAATTACAATATTTCCTCTATAACAATAATATATAAATGAAACAATTCCAAGTGTTGATTGTTATAATTATAACAGATAAGGTGTAATTTTATCCGCTTATGTCAAGGGTTTTTCGTCATTTTTGTAGAAGTTAGTTTAACAAATATTTCATAATCGACTTTCGTTCTTACTCTTTTATGTCGTTCACGGAGGTTTGCCGTAGTCAATTAAACATTTTCGGGCAAGAGAGGCGTGGAATGTGTTAATAAGCTAAATGTGAGGGTAATATCATAAGAGATAGTTTATCACTAACTGATTGTACCAGTACAAGTATATTGACTGTATATTTGCTGTGAGAAATTCAAGAAGAGTCTAAAATTGTATGGAACAAATACAAAGTACTCTTGAATTTTTCTACGGGAACTGTCAAGCGGCAATGTGGCAAAATTTGCCGAGGTGCAACACAAACATAAATAACATCGTTGGTGTCTAAATGTTTAGTTTCATAAGTACGCCTGATTTTGCACAAAATAACAAACACATACCATGAATTAAAGGTGCGCTCCCATACCACATAATTTTTGCTGAGAATATTTGATTAATATGTTGTTTCGATACACTTCCCGTCATTCTTGTAAAAAATTCAACTCAACCTTCTCGTGGGTTAGAATGGCCTCATGTTCGCCAGATTTCATATTAAATCGTACTTCATATCATTACGAACTGTTTGTTATTTGCAGAAATGGTAAAGAGTTTTATTATTGTGTTGGTGAGCGGAGAAAGGAATGGTAGAGAAGGTGAGTGTGATCTGAGAAGAGGCTGAGTGGTCACTTAGACAGTGTTATGAGTTGAATGGAATTGTTCACACAACTCTGGCACCAGTGCGACCTAGCACTTGTCCAAGTACTTTCACGGTAATACAGTGAAAGCTCATCGGAACACCACGCCGTCCTTTTGTCGCCCAGTTTCGAGTACGCAATCCTGCAGTTCGTCGTCCGAACCTTCATTCTTTGGCCATTGTGCCAGACTGGAATTCGTAATAACTGTCGGGATGTGCTTGATATAAATTCCGTTGTTTCCTTAAGGAACTGCATATAGTAATTCGACCATTACCTCATGTTTCCAATTGAAGAATGTAATAAGATCGGCTGGGGATACCGTGCCGCGTACATGTTACCTAATTTAAATTATTTTATAATTTTAATATAACACTTCAGAATTACCTGAAGGTAACAGCTTCTTCTCTTGCAGGTGCCTTCCATTTCACAGATAACTCCTTTACGGCATCATAGTTCTTAAAGTAGAGCGCATTCTGAAACAAATAAAAATTTAAATAAAATTAGATCAATGTTTGTGTACAAAATTACGTTTGTCAGAGAGGTAATAATTATTTGAAAATTTTTAATATAGCCAAACAACTTAAATGAAGCTCCGTTTCAAATAGGCCTAAATGTTAAAACAATTGTAACATGCTATTTTTGGTGTTTTACATTTTAATAATTTTCTGTTCGTTTTCACTGACAATATATAAAAACGGAAAAAAACTGTCCCTGGGTTTTGCATCGTCAAAAACAAGGCCCATAAACACTTATTAAAACTCCTATATTTTTCATGGATATTTACTATTAATTCACTGAAACACTGAAGTTTACCTCAAGTTATATAAGAAAGATTTGAAACATTAATACTGTGGACGTACACTATTACATTTTGGGCATAACAATTATGGTAAAAACCCTACTCTTAAACATACATGTTTGTGTTCGATTTGCCTCATATCTCTCTATAATTTCTCAGTTTTTAATCGTCTAAATATGCATACTAATTGTTTAAAAAAAATGTGAGTTAAAAAACAGCACCTTAGTCGTGTCTCTACTACCATAAATAATTAACTAACCACTAAACGATACAGGATAACATTGTACAATACTACTCTTTACTATCCCGATAATACCTGTATAAACAGTTGATGAATAATAATAATTATAATAATATGTACTTATCAATATTCTATTATACAAAATTATAGTTTGCCTAGCAGAATTAGTTTTATATGTTATGCACGAAAGAAAGTAAAATAATGTTTGTTCACCAGTAATTCCTTAATAAAAATAGTATCCACTCATTAAAAAAAAAGATGATAAATTTGCATTACTGAAATATGTGTATTCTAGGATAGAGATAAAGCATTTTCAGGCATCCAATACACAATATTGTGAAACATGGGAAGGAAGAGATGAAAGTAAAGACACGACAAGATCTAACTTCATTTAATTGAGAATCACGTCTCACCATCAACATTGACAGGCGAGAAGCCTTGATTGCAAAAGGCTCCTTCAAATTTACTCAAAGTAGGTTCCTACGTTCGGACTTTTTTTTTCGTAATTCTGTTCTGCTACATCAACAACACGATACATAAACATTAAGAGTTTGACGGCTTGGTAGTTAAAGTTTAATTATGTGTAGAATACTTTACTGACATACTCACATTTTTACCTGGCTTGCAGTTTACGACAGAAACGTGGCTGTCCGCTGAGGGCTCGAAGGTGCCTATGAGATCCTGGGCATGGTCTCTTGCCTGGACGAAAATCCCTTTGAAACTCTCTGAGCCCGACACTGTCACTGAAACCAATTACTTGCTGTGAAGATAATTGCAATCAGGTCATCAGAGGCGGTGGAACACAACTGCAAATAGGAGAGGAATCATCTATGGCCTTTGTCAAGGAACCATATCAGCACTCGCATGGAGCTATTTCTGGAAACTATAGATAATTGAAAGCATGAAGGCCGAGCCCTCCGAATGGCGACTACAACGTGTTCCAGTTACGCCACCCAGCTTGATCAACTGTTGCAATGATACAGATAGCTTAATTGTGGACTATATAAGATAGCCACATGCCAGTCACCCGAGAAGACGAGAAAGTGTTTGAAGCACTACAAACACTTAACCTTTATTTGGAGTAAATTCAGGTATCATTGTTTTTCGCAATAAACAATCACCTGATCGTCATGACGCTGTTGTTGAAAATGGTCATAAATGAAAACAAAAAATAAAAAACGTGGGGGATTGGAGGTTGAATAACCCCTTGAATCACTCAAATTTTTTGCCGTTTCAATTAAATATGCAATTGAATTCCTTAAAAATTTTGCAAAATTAAAAACAATAAAATATTGTTTAACGTCAGCAGCCACAAACAATGAACACAAATAATTACACTAATGACCACGTGGTAGCAGTTGAGATCTACCTCCAAAAAATGTTTCTAGGAATGCCAACGGAATACGAAAATTTTAAAACGTAAGGTTCAGACCACGGTCGTAGAAGTACAGGTCTGGACTCTCGCCTATCTACCAGTGTACTTCGCTTGACCCCCTTGTTTGGCTGTAGTTCACCAAGTTACCGAGTGTGTTTGTTGTGCGTCTCTGGCGCTGCAGTCAAGGCGGTCGGGCCCAAACTCCGCCCACTTTTTTCCATTGTTAGCATTATAAAGTAAATAAAGATTTTTGGAGCCATGATTTAAAATTGTGAGCGAAGGAAGTATTTCATAAATTGATAAAATATACGTTTTGATAAAATTGTTTATATTGGTGGGAGGGAAGTGGGCGGAGTTTGCGCTCGACCGCCCGGATTACAGCGCCAAAAATATGTAGCATTATCGATAACTTGATGAACTACAGCCAAACAACAAGGAGGTTAGGTTTCCAGGCGAGTCTCCAGACCTGTTCTTCTACGACCGTGGTACTGACATATTGTAGGAGAAATATGAAATTATGTACTGTAACGGGGGAGTGGAATGGACGATTTAAAAATGAGCATTGGTATAGGACATCGGTATGGGCTGCAATATGGCGCCGTCCAATTTTGTCACACTTAGAGGTAGACTGTCAGCATCGGTCTTGCACACCTTGGTCAAAGCTGATTACGATTCAAACACACTCTCAGATGACTCCCAAACTGTTCAATATATTTCTGTCAAACTCTGCAGTACACAGAGAGTAGAGAAACATACAGATGCGGTATTGGCGAGGGGTGTGAGGCCTTGCGACAGAAAGAAGAGAGTATCTGCCATATTGATAAGCGAAAATTGTTGGTTGCCATAGCAACGTGTATGATTTGGCTGTTAGTTGTCCGACCATACCTAATTTCTCAATACACTTACATGATCAGCTGACTGTAGTCCGTCACATTTTTACCTGAGTAAACAAAGTCAGCTTGACCTCAATGTAGACTTGCTCAACCTGTGTTTTGTTCTACGGAGGTGTAACAAAATGAAATTATCTTCCTGAAGACATTAGTGGTATTGCTCCTTATAACTAATTTTAAAGAAAATAATTAAAAAAAAATTAAATTGTATTTACTAGTAGAATATTCAATGTTTCGTTATGAAAACTGCTAAGATAACAAAATGAAAATAGCAATATTTTGCATTTCGAAATCCAAATTTTTCCGGGTGAGGAACCCCGGATCCCCAGCTTTAAAGTGATGATCGGTGTTATTACTGTAATTTTTAACACCTCCCCCTTGCACCGATGATAAATCCTGGCTCACTAAAAAAAAAGTATAGTTGCAGGTACCATTCTTCTGTTAAAATAGGGACAGCAAAACAGTTTGGTTGTCGGTACAACTCTGGACAGTTCCTTCAACAAACTGTTTTGCTGTCCCTATTTTAACAGAAGTATGGTACCTACATCTATACTCTTTTTTCAATGTATGCCACCTGCTGCATGAAAACACTCTCTGACACACCGCGCTAATTTGTCGGATACAATCACTGAAGCAGCCGACGGGAAACAAGTAGCTGAATACAGGGCATGGCTGTAGAGTCTAGCCTGAAGGTCGTTGAAGCCGCGAAGTTCCCTGGTCTTTGGTAATCGTGAAGTGCACAGCTCGCTCTTGGGAATGAAGGCGCGGCGTCTGACTCCAGTACTCACCAGTGACGATGCTATTTATCTCAACATCGGTCTTGTCGACGGTGACCTTGTAGGGAGGAGGTACGGTCTGGGCGACGATGCCTTCGTGTATGGGAGTCATGTTCTGGCACACAGGCGCTAGATGATCGTCAAGGTGGGCGTCCTTCTCAAAGGTGTCGTGCTCAGATGCGGGGAACCAGATCCAAGGCTCAAGATCTGTGGGCATGCCCGTACCCAGGGCTGCCAACACCACAGCGCACACCACACTGTGGAAAAACAAACACACTCCCACACTGCGAAGAGCCGTCAAATGGAGACACTTTGACTGCAGGGGTAGCATTGACAGATCAAAACAATTCATTTGGTGCTCTTTCTTCCCGAAACGTTAATTTTTACATGAAAGAATTACACTTAAGGGTTTTAATACACAACAATACATATTTACTTCTTCATTAAAACCGAAGGAGGTGGCGCAGCGGTAACACATTGGCCTCGCATTCGGGAGGACCTGGGTTCGATCCCTGCCTCCGGCAATCCTGATTTCTGTTTTCCATGATTTCTCGAAATCGCTCGAGGCGAATGCTTAACCAAGGCCGTAGCCGACTCCTCTCCCAGCTCCTGTCGTTGTATCAAGTTGTGTATCATCGTCTCTCGCTGTCGACGAGTTGTAAAACCCATTTTACCTCACCTTCTTCAGTAAATTATCCCAAAACAAATGTCTTGAGTCGGTCAGTGCTGCCCTTCAGTCAAAATATACACTTTTATGGGAACACAATATGAAATTGTATGCCAAAAACACGACTGTGGTTGGATGTAACGATTAACTAGGAAATACCCATACGGATATATAGGACGACACCGAACAGGGGTTACAAATTGATAGGAGTGGTATGCGAGATAAAATGGAGCATATTTATTTAAGGCCATGATCATTCATTTATTTCAAACTATTACAAATAACTTGAACATGTTTTAACCAAATGCTTTGAAAAAGAAATTGAGACTGTGTACAGTCATACGATACACAATATTGCCAGAGCGTTTTTTTTTTTTAATAATAATGTACCGATTGCTAGCAAAAAAAATATTTTGCTTCATTTTGGTTTATTTTGACAGCAAAATGTGTGCAATTTCAGGGGCAAAAATCTAAGAATCTGTTTGGTGTATTACAACAGAAAAATTTAGACACGAACGATTATAAGTGTTAAAACTGCCAGAATGAATTTCTGATATGTGTATTAATTTGTGTTAAATAAATATTTTTGAAACTACTGCTAAACTAAAGAGTAGGGCCTTAAGGTACTGATGTCCGTAAATATCGCCTTAATCCTGAAAATTGTAATAGTAATGACGAGGAGTAGTAGGCATATCGACTGCAACTCTATAAAGTCCAAAGCGCGTGCCTGACTTGGTACGTGCGTCTTCACCAACACCGTTTGACGCTTATTTTGGAATACAGACTAACAGGAACACACTTGATCTTTGGTGATGTGCGACACAACATGTTTATGGATCCCCGTTTTCCGCGGAAATAATTTTGCCCCATTTTGTTTCGGCGCCTTCCATGCACATCTGCAATTCTGCTTCATGGTCAGTCGTTGGATATTTTGACTCTCATGAACCTTGGGATTCTATCGGCAAGTCACAGACGTGTGGTGTTGCAGCAGGGTTATTGTTATTGGCTCTGTCAAATGAGATTCAGTTCTTCACATAGACACGATGCTGTTAAACATGAAGCAAAATGGCAGATGTGCACGTAATGCTCTGAAACAAACTGGAGCAAAATTCTTTTCGCGATACAGAGATGTCACTAAACATGTTACAACAGTGAAAAACCATGTCTTCTCATGTTGGAAGGCCATTTGCAACAGCAGAGTGAACCTTGTTACAAAAACTGATGCACATGTATCTTTGTTAAAATCTGACGTCACCGTTCTTGCTAGGTTGCCTACTGCTACACTTTTTCGTAGGTACTGCAAATTTAGGGTATAAGGTGATATTTCCGAACATGAAAACCTTAATAAAATTAATCTAATTTTATCTAATCAAGACGACCTCCTTAGCATGGTCTGTAGCAAGCTGGCCTACGTTGCGAGAGGTCCTGAGTTAGAATACCAGCGCGGGCACTGATGTTTTGAGTCGTTTACTTAGTTTTAGATAGTTTGTAAGTCGTCTCTTATTTTACTAAGCTCAACAGCATAAAACCGGAGAACGTAAATCAATCTTCCAAATAAATTAAATTTATCTCATCTATCATTTAGGCACCGGTCTAAGGTGCGAGAGGTCATGGACTAGAATCCCTGCATTGATACGGATGTTGTGTTGTCTCTTCACATCACTTCAACGTCATCGGCTCTTAAGACAAAGTGTCGTAAAACTCTTTCACCTCGCCTTATCTCAATTATCCACCGTATCAATTTGTAAAAACAGTTCAAAGTCGTCTAGTGATTTTGTCGTCTCTGGCGTCTATACGGATCACTTCACTGCACTTGGCGAAAGCGTCACCCTACCAAATATTTACTGCCTATGGTTTCTCTTTCGGTTTTCACGTACGTGTTGCTTAAAGACGGAATTACATGTCAGCTCGAAACGTCACGACGAGCTCGTAAAAGACAGCTTTCTGTGTACTTCTGTGTTGTCATCGCTGTTTCGTACAGCTTTTCATATGTATAGACCTCGTTGTGTCGTTCAGTCTTGCGTGTCTCTGTCTCATTGTCTTATCTGTCGTGATTGTGTTCTCCTGAGTGGTTTCTATTTATACGATTATGAAGTTCATACTTTGGTCTGTTTTATTCATCTGTGTTTTGTTTTTGTTAAACATGATAACTCGTTTTAGGGTTAGTTATGTATTGTGTGGTTTTCCCAAATTACTTCAGTAAAAAGCTGGACTAGTGTCTATAGCTAGCCATAGCCAACTCCTACCCCTTTTCAGATTACCCAAGCCATTTGTTTCATCTCGTAAGGTCTCGACATTAACGCGAAGTTAATGGTCTCATATGAGAGAAGATTTCAGGACCGATGGCAGGTTTGAATGACCATGCACAGTAATAGTGTGCGACTTTCACCCAATATTCATTTTTGCTTTGTAACTTCAAACAGCGATCATTAAATTTTAAGTGTGGAAAATCTGCTTATAAGTTTAATGCACGATTATGTCTGAGTTCCGCATATATTCTGTCAAATACATTATGAGGTATGTCGGTCTGAAATGGCCAGTTTTAAGTCACGTTCGAGGACATCGATACGATGCATCTAATGTGCCTGGTGTTCGACAGTGATAATTCGTTCTCTTCGGAAGTGGGTTTTGTCTTCATATATTGACGCAACCAGCATGTGTGGAATAGTTTCGTAAAAAAAAAAGCGTTTTCCAACAGACTGAAACACTTTTGATGTGCCTAGCAGGAAGCGCTCTTCAACCTACTCCTGCCCAGCTAATGTGGTATGGCTCGCTGATCGAGCTAGTGATTATTTTGGTGAAAATAACTATGCAACATTTTGTTTCAATGCCTCGCGCTCACATCTGTACTTCTGCTTCACAATTATTGGCAACGTGTATTTCAGTGGTGTTCGGGTAAAGTGGTATAAGTAGGGCCACGATTTTATGGCGAAAAGATTTTTGCTCCATTTGGTTTCCATGCCTTATGTTCACATCCGCAACTCTGTTTCATGGTCAGTGATTGCTAGGGACATGCAAAATTCGCGTTATTTTCTGACAGCTGACTAGACTCCAAGTGACTATAGGCTCGTTCGACGTCTCCCGCTGGCTGATATTGTCGTGACTTGCCTCGTAGAATGCTTGCACGGTAGAGAGACCAATCTCTGTAAAGACGTAACACACGTAAGTGACAACACTAAAGTCCGTGGCCAATTGTATCGCAGATTATGCTCTGTTATGTATAGGAAAGAGAAGTTTAGTCTGATACTAAATAATAACGCGAATTTTGCATGTCTCTAGTGATTTGACGTTTTTACTGTCACTTGTCTTGAGGTTCTACTGACAAATCACAGACGTATTACGTCACAATAGCCTCATTGTTATTGGCGCAGTCAAATGTGGGACGTGTCTGAACAAAGATACGCTGCTAATAGCCGTGAAGCACGGCTGCCGTTGTGCACGCAAGACAATGAAACAAAATGTTGCAAAATTCTTTTCGCTACAAAAACGCGGCTCTAGGTATAAGTAGGGCCAGGTAGATTCCGCGAAAATATTTTTGCATCACTTTGTCTCAGTGCCTTACGTGCGAACCTACATCTCTGCTTTGTGGTCAGTGATTGGCTGCCGTTAACACCCGGCGTGTGGAGGTTAAAACCGCAAATCACAGACGTGATGTGTCACAGTTATCCGTGTACTGATTGGCTCAGTCAAATGAATAACGACTCTGCACAAAACCACTCTGCCGATAATCATGAAGCAGAGATGCAGGTGTGCATGTAAGACACTTAAACAAAGTGGGGCAAAAATATTTTCGAGAAAACTACCGGGCGCTGGTAATAGTATGCAGTTGCTGCACTCGTGTCTAAATAGAAACAGGATAGCTTTTCACATATATTCTCGTAACATGAATGTGAATATTTTCTTCAAATGTTGGATATAAATCTTTATTCGTAAGGATCCTTGTTTGTGGTGGGAATATTTCTGCGTCAGTTTGTTCCAGTGCCTTGTGTGCACACCTGAGGCTCTGCTTCATGGTCTGTGATTGGCTGAATTCAACTGTCACGTGTCTTAAACTTTTACTCTAATTACGGGCGTGTGTTATTCTGACTGGTAGAGTTAAATGAGAAACATCTGTACACAAACCAACTCTGCCAATTACAAAGAAGCATAACTGCAGAGGCGGAACTAACACTTTGAACCAAGTTGGTGCTGAAATATTTTCGCGAAAGTCAAGGGTCCTTATTTATTCGCAACCATTCTCTGCGTTACATAAGTATAGTCTCTGTAAGTACCACAATTGAATGAAATAAACTATCGAAGTTATGTGATGTCTTTAAAACTCACTGATTTTCGTAATCATTGGAACGATATTTTCAACAATGATTTACGAGCTCATTTTGTCCGTCATGTTTACCTTGAAAAGCGGTGGTCATCTACGATAACCAATTAGAAGTTATTACAGTTGAACTAACGTCACATCAATTCTAATAAGTAGGGCTAGGAAAAATTCCCGAGTTCAACGACCAACATGCTAGAATCCAATGCCCTATGCATACTCAAGCCCCGTCTATTCGTTCATCGTTTGCCGTCTGAATGAGTAGCAGGTAATGTACAAATGGTAGAGCTTCTACATACACAGGATAATGGATTCTAGCATGTTGGCCGTTGAACTCGCGAAATATTCCTAGCCCTACTAATAAGCGAATCTGAACGAGTGCACAGTACGCAGATGTTTTGACTCAGGTCGACGTACGTCAAGCGTACTGCGTAAAAGCGATTTTCCTCGTGGAATTTTTTTGCCTAAATTAGCGGCAGTGGACTGACCAGACCAACAATCTCCCATTTTGGCGATCAGGTTCGATACCCGGCGGGACTGCATGTCTCATATGGGAAACACAGCGGACGTTTCCTTGGTTGACTGGTTTTATCGGGGTACTCTTGTTTCCCACCGCCGTTCACATTCTGCCGCTTCTCTATGGCAGGGCCTCGTATCATTCCTCAGAGATCAGAAGACCCATAAAGTTATCGGAATCTTAAGTTTGTCATATCTGGGGGGTGATAGCCTGCCTTCGTGTCCCCCCCCCCCCTCTCTTCTCCTCGGCCAATACGCTGTGTTTGTACTAGTAATGAAGCATGCGTGTGTTCCAAGTGAATCAGTGCTTGGCATTTGACTTTACTCAACTCAGTCATATTTGGGACTATTTAACTGGTAGAGGCGCGCCTAAAGCGAGCAACGAATTCTCCAGTCACAATATTTCAGTAACAGGGAAATACTTTGTTGGTTGTTTCGTGCAGGTATGTTAATGCCACGTACTCAGAGTTCATAGTATGTTTTAATACCGCTTTACTTACAGCCACGGTTCCCTACTTATGCTGATTTTAGTTGTTTTATTTTTTTAACCCTGAAAGGGAACATACATCGTAAAACCGGCACAAAGAAATGTTGGAGGTTTGATTGCACTACGTAGCCTTTTTTTTAATGTAAGTATTTATAATTTTGGCTAGTTACTCACTTAAATAAAATTTAACGTAGTCGATAGTTAGCCCAAATTATAGAAACTAATTTTTTGAAAACAAAAAAATAGCCTACATAGTACAAACAAATTGCAATATTTTGATGTAAGAATTTTGTGATATATGTTTCCTTTCAGGATTTAAAAAATAAAACTCGCAAAAACCGCACTGTAGGAACCGTGGTCTTAAAACGTGACCTTGTAAAGTCTGACCAAGAAGATGATGATAATAATGTCGGACCGAATTATGTAAGAAGAGAAGATGCACCCATATTTCAGCATCTCAAAAGTGGCGTTAAACGTTTGAAAATCTGGCATATTTCTCATTGAGGAAAGGCGTATCTGCTTACCTGGTAGCGAAAGTCTTCATGGCAGCTTATCTCGCAATAATATCACCTAAATGAACCACAGCACTGCGTTGCATTATATACCTGCATCAATCCCCCCCAACCTCTCTCATCAACAAGTTTCAAGATAGTTTCATCAGTCTGGCTCCTACGCAGTTGTTATTGAAGAAGATAAGATTTCTTGGGATTCGTGCGCTTCATTTACCTTGACAAAGTTGACAGAATCCGTAGCGCATTTCTTCTGACACACTTACCATTTACAACGGTTTTAAACACAGGATTAGGTAGAACGGATTGTACATATATTTTAGTTGCAGCTTGTAAAATAATAAGTCAAAATGTTCCAATATTGTGGCAGTAAACTACCCTGGAAATTTACCTTCAAACTACTTTTTTTGTATACAAACTCTAAAACTACGAGGTATTCAACATCGAAACCCTTAACAGTGTCTCAAAACAATGAAATATCAAGCATTTTTAATTTTAATCAAATATACGTAATTTTTAAGTCGATATTTAAGGCAGCAAAACAACGACCTTATTCACATTACGAACTAACTTAAAACACATTTTTGACTTAATTTGTATGAGCTACTCACACACAAAATTAACACATTTAGTGCTCACTCAAGGGTATTTTTGAACATCTTTATTTCAGAAATAACAGTAACTAACAGAGTGAAATTTTAAGCAAAAGTAATAGGTTAAATTCACTTTCAAATATGTAATGCAATTATTTTAACTTTCGTACAAAATTTCTCCAAATTAAATTGTTTAGTATGTCCCGAACGTTGTACGAAATATGTAACTTGTACAACTGTACAGAAATACTGGTTATTCGTGGTTTACGACGTAACAGATACTTCTCAATGCAAGGAAAAATCTAACACAATTAGTGTCGTCTCAGAAAGTTAAGTTAAAACTTTTTATCATATTACGTCGAAAATTATCACATAACTTGAAATTTTGTGCATGCTACAATACTCAGATTTACGCTTGGAAAAAACGATGCATAGTGACTGTAATAACAAACTGACTGCATTTTGTATTTACTTGTAATTCATATTTTCAAGGAAAATTTTCAATTTTTAAAATACGTAACCTTAAATATAACAGTGTTTGTACAGATTTTATAGATGTAGATAGTATAAACCAATGCAAAAATAATATTAGTATTTTGCAATGAAAAAAAAAATGTAATGCTTTTTCTTCTGTTTTAGCTAGGTAGTTTCGTTTTACAATTACACATTTTTCTAGTTTAGGTGACTATGAAAAAATATATAAATTTACATTATTGCTCTTAACGCAATGCAGTTATAGCTGAATTCCAGGTAATAAAACAATACAAAAGAAAATCCATAATTTCTGTAATTTCATTACATTTTAATTTATAATACTACACTACTTTATGAGGAAACCACTTCTAACATTACATTTACACTTGACTTAAGATATCAAATACTTACATGGAGATGCACGTGAACATTAGATTTAGGTAAATGTTTTTGAGGAAACCATCAAATTTGGGCTTGAAATTGTGTAAACATTATTCACAATAAGATAGACTGTTGTGAATAAGATAGATAGTGTGGTACCTTTCAAGGTATACAACTAACTGTATTTTTTACTGTGTTTTTTTTTTCGCTAAGTTTACGTATTAGCATTTCCACACGACACTGCACTCGAATGTTAACGTCTTGAGTCCAAAATCTAAATAAATATAAATCTAATAGTTGTTATGACCATTAAATTATCTTTAAATATACTAATGCTGCAATGAACAAATAAGTTTGATATTTACAGTCGGTAGAAAGTTAAAAATAACTCCAACTAAGAAAGTAACTTCATAACCGGTAAATTTAAGCTAAAGGCTATTATTTCTTATGTGATGTTTAAAGTTAACCTGTATCCACAAAGTAAAGTTCAATAGGCTCGTTAACTTCTGTAAAATTATGAAAAAAATTAGTAGAATTAAACATTATTAGAATACATAACTGACATCGTTCTTCTGTGAGGAGCGTTTGACTTTTGCAAATTTATCATGACATTATTTATACAACCGACACAAACGTATGTCACCTTTTGAAATTCAGGTATTTACAAAATGAAATGTTGTGTATCAACGACATAGCATACGTAAAGAAATGAAAATACTTAAATTTTGGCGAGTTTTGCAAAAAAAAAAAAATAGTGGAACATAAAAGGCAGGCTTATAGCCACATCAGTGCGTATGCATAATGCTAACAAAATCAATTGTTCATCTACATAAATTACGTAACTAAGGTGTGGCGTTCAAATTAAAAGTTTATGTGCATATCTGAAAAATTTAAGTAGTCTAGCAAACACTTATGAAAGATTCCATGTTATTACGTAAGTAACAATTTTCCTGTAGATGTTTGTTATCAAAGTTCAATTATTACTCGCCATTACTCGGCAGAAAATCGCTAGTGTACTTTCACCTATTGCACAGTGTGAAGTTAATCAGTTACGATAACAGACAAGTGGGCACGTACATCAGTATTGTAAACAATTTTCCTTCCTATGTTTGTTAAATTGTCCTGTATACCCTCTGTCATCGTTTACCTAGTTCTGACTTGCTTAAATTATTCATTTGCAAATTCCAATACGACATGTAAAATATCGTACTTCCAAGCTGGTTTCGTATTTGCTCAAGGATTGCTGCAGAGTAAACATTATTATCAGATTATTGATTACAGTTCGTCAATTTAGCCAAATTATAAAAAATGTTTGGTAAAGAAAATCTTTGAAATTAGTATATCACTTAGTAAAATATTTGTGATACAAGTAACAAATATTCGGAAAGAACTTTACCCAACGCATAAGATCTTCTAGTGTTTTAAAGGAGTTCAAATTGCAAGAAATTATTTCGCTTATTTTAGTATGAATGATATATGTTCTTGATGTTTTAGTAATTCGAACGTAAGTATTGATAAAGAGGAATATAATAAACAAATATTAATTCGGTTAGCTTAAATTTGTATTTGGTCTCACGAATATCAATATTAATCAATGCGAACATGTCAAGCTACATGTCATAATAACTTAAATCATCCGTACATAACGCATAAATTAAATGCAAATTCACTACGCGGTTATTTCGTTATTTAAAACTTCAGAATAAGCTTAATTTAAATACTAGCAAAACATTTTACCCTGAACAAAAGCGAATAACGAGTCCGATTACAAAAATTAATCGTTAACTCATATTTATACATTTACTAGGAACGCTTGAAGTAAAATGTAACGTGTTGAAATATTGTTTTAATCAGACTGTTCATGACAGTGTTTTAATAGTAGACGAAAATAATGTTCCTATTCATTTCGTACTCCTCACTTTTCTGTTGATGCTGTATCACAAAACCGTGAGAAACTTCAAATATAGAAAAAAAATTACACCCTTGAACAGTCATAAAAAAATGAGTCCAGTATGCTGTGTGCTAAGGTTATAAAACAATGTGAACAATTGAATTCGCAAAAGTAACATAATTAGCGGATATTTTAATGTAACTTAATACACAGTAATTGTGTTGGATATTCACAGTGACGTATTTATCATCGTCGAACGGATGTCACACCACCATGTTTTTTTGTTCAACAGAGATACTTAAGTAGATTCTTCAGCTACAACGGTATGCAAGGCTTGGTTTGTAGTCGACTCTTAGGTCAATAGATAACTTACTGGGCGCATTAGATTTAAATGTCTATTCACGTTCACGCAACTGCTCACATATAGGCATTGTCTTTAAACATAGCTTCCAAATGAATTACACTTTGAACCAAACTTTCTTTGCTGAAAAGCTACTATGCAGTGGCCCATATTGAAACAAACTCCGTGCTGTGGCAAATAATGTGTTTTAGTATGCACTAATAGTTAGAGATGATGGTATATCGCGAAAATGTTTTGTGCCAACATAGACTTGAAAACACTGACACATCGTAGCTGTCTATAGACCAGTAACGTGCATCAAATATTAAAATAGCGGTATTCTTATTGGCTTAGTCAAATAGGGCAGTAGCTTCGCGTATAAGGAAAAGCCAGTAATCTTTTGATAAGCTGAACGTACGTTGAAGCCTAGCAAATAGTCAAGTTTTCCCGCGATAAACCATCATCTCTACTAATAGTGTATTTACGTATAGTTTAAGAAGTTCTGATTGTTACATTTCTCTCCTGAGAAACATGCCCAACAGCTCCTGGGAAAGCGTGATGTCTATAAATGCCTGCTTGAAGACACTTTTAAAGCTCAACTTAAGGCCACGTGGCTCTATTTATTCTATTTTAATAAGTTTAATTCATTTAAATCCTGTCAGGGACAAATCTCGCAAAACCATTACATATAAATTGTTCTCACTGTATAGCTTAACTTTTTGATAACACAAGTTTATATAATCATGGCGAATTATTAACTTTAAGAAAATATAATTTAGTCGATAGTTGGCTAAAATTATAAGAACGTACGTTTTGAAAATATTAGGCTACATGGTACAAACAATTTCGAACATTTCTATGTAACGGTTTTGTGATATCTGCTCCCTTTCAGAAATATGAGTTCACGGTTTATAATTCAGAGCTAAAAGCATCCGTTTAGAATTGTAAGTTTCTCAAAGCCAGTTTGAAAAAAAAAAAAAAAAAAAAAAACAACAACAACAACAACAATCTCAGACAATAGTTTTACCAACTTTCCGAGCAAACATTTTTCCCGAGCAACGTGCATCTATAAAAACAATCACTGACGCCGTAACCTCGTACATTTAATTGCAGCGCAAGAGATCATGCGTAAGCAATGCATTATCCCGGGTAAATGTTTGCTAATAAAGGTGGCAAATATAATTATAGTATAATATTATTGTAGTTTTTCTACACTGACTTTCAAAAAGGGCATATCTCAATTGTAGAACTCGTCGCTTATTTATCTATCACGCCCTCTTAATGGAACAGCCAGGCATGTTTGTCATATATGTAATGTTAAAATCAGGTAGACTTGAAATGTACAGACTGCAATAGACAAATAATGTAAGGACAATGTGAGAAACAAGACGGAAATTTCCCGCCTCTGAGGGATGGATGTAAGGCTGGTAGGCGGGTTGCAGAGGCTGGCCTGGCACATCCAACCCTACCTCATCCTGGGAGATGAGCCTGCATCGTGATGGCGAGGATATCTGCCTGAAACTACCCTCCCTCCCTTCTGCGCCTCCCCCTCCACTAATCCAGCACCTGGTGAAACATGCATGTGACGTCACACCGCCATGTTGCCGTGTCCTGCAACCGCCGACACCTGCCCGTGTCACTCCAACTGTCATCCCCACCCCTGCCCAATTCTCCTTCACTCTCATTGTGTCGTTACAACGTTCCCTTCAATACTTTGTATGGCTTGTAGAGTAAATACTCGATTATCCGTGTAAATCTGTGTCAAGCAATGCACGGATAATCGAGAAACACGGATAATCCGAAAATAGCTTATTTTCCAACACAACAAAGTTTATATATGTACACATACATACATACATGCATACATAGGTACATAGGTAGGCATACATGTAATTCACTCAAACACTGAAAGGACGTCCATATTTACTCATATAGCGCGCCATTTATTGTTATTTTTTTTAATTGAGAAAAATACGTCTGCAGTGCTTGTTACATACAATAAAAAGTCATGATATCTCGTTAAATAATTCTTGTGCGATCTCGTTAGTCCATTCTTGCACGACGTAATTGACATTCGAATATTACAATTTTTTTACAGCATTAAACACACAGAATTACGCACGGAAAATCCGTAAACCGGTTAATCCGTGCACGGATAATCGAGATTTTACTGAAATTTCCTTTAAACACACTAACGAAATATTATTCGGTATACTCGACAGAGTTTAAGTTACTCGAAAACCGCTCGAAAACCTGGTACAAGTACAGGCCTACATCTGTTCGAAATTCCTGAATATTCAACTCGATCTCTTCGCCGGATTCAGTCAGTTCTACCCAGCTAGCGAGCATGATAGATAGCCGCCAGCAGAAGAAAAACATGACATAGCCTGTAGAAAGTAAACAAACGAAGGCTCCCGCGCGTGTACACAACGTGAAGTCTGTACTGGCTTGCTGAGCAAAGAAAACTATGTTGGATTGTAGTACTTTTGTTGGACGACAAGTCTGAAGGAGTGTATTAAGTAAAAATGTCGCCAGAAGTAATTCTCCTATGGAATAAATTATATTATTATTAATTATTTAGGCCATACAAACACATACAATTGTATCATTTTAATTTATTTGCATGTAATAAACTTTCGGATAATGCAAAAAGCTGCGATTATGTGTCAGAGAACTTTCACTTTGCAATCGCTTATTTTTATAGAAATTTTCGAAGGTTAACTAGCAGTTTTGTACAGCATACATTATTAGTACGCTATTGTAATGTCATACACGTATATTGTACCAGTACGGAAGGATATTCTGCACTATGCTATCTTGGTCTAATAATACAGGTCTACCAGAGTGGCGACTGAAGTACACCGATTCTTCAGATTTAGCCGCATTTTTAAATAGGCCGCCAACCTACAATTATTGGAGTTTCGTACGTTCGGAAAACCCGTTAAACATCCAATAATCTACTAGGCAGTATAAATCCAATCACGTGATTAATACTACCTAGTAGATTATATCTACTACGTTTTCGTAAGCGTCTTAAGAGCGTGTTGTAAATAAATAAACGTTTAAAACACCACTGAATTTACACACTTTTATAAGTCAGTATAGAAAAACTACAAACTAACAAACCTAGACAATGGTATTTTCCAGTTTTATGAGCAAACATTTACCCAGTGTGATGTATTTGTTAAACGTTATTTCTTGCACCGCTGTTAAACGTACAAGATTTCGGCGTCAAAATTGTTCTTCAGAAGTCCGTTACTTGAGAAACAGTTTGGCTCAAAACGTTAACAGAAATTATTGTCTAGAACGGCAGTTTTTATTTTTGCATATTGGTAGTGAAAAATCTGCAATTTAAAACTGATACGTTTTACGCTGAATTATGTACCATGCCCTCTTAAACCGCGACACTTTCATTCGCTCATAGAGTTAGGCAATTCATTATTTAACGATAATAATATAGTGATATAGTTTCGTAACTCACTTTTACCAGACATCAATAAAGTACATTATTTCGTGTGATTGACTATATCTATAGTATGCTAACAGCAACTTGAACACTTTCGAAGCTCTTCTTGCCAAACATAAAAAATAAGAACACTATCTTATTCTGGGTCTCAGACATAAAACGAAGGAATACACACGCAATGTTATTACTTACACTTCTATGATTATATTGACGTGTAGCGGAAAAAACTTTATTGGAAAGAACATGACGTGTATATTTTACAGCCAATTGCCCAAAACTATTGTGTTTATTCTCCCCCTTCAGATCTGATCATGCATACGGCTGTGTCTCTGATGTGCCAGCTACATCACCAAAAAGTAAAATACCATTTTAAAAATTTAAATATTTAATATTGATACTGAATACAGTACTTTTCAACTTGTATGTTTGACCTATGTTGACGTATTCGTTCAATAGAATTAATTTTATTCCTTACAGTTTAAGCAAAATGACTACTGCCATTCTAAATTGAGGCTACAGTTAGAAAATGGCCAATTATGTTTTGGGGTTAGATAGCTTGGACATCGCTTGGTTGTGATTTGCATCCTTTACAACTGCTGTTGCTAACACTTCGCTCCTGCCGTTCCATTGATATTTAAATTCGTAATTAAACGTGCGAACTACATTTGAAACTCTGATTTGTAAGCACTCAAACAAAACCTCGTATAATCGATCAATGACTTCTCCCGAAGAAAGGGCGTATGGTGCTTATAACACTTACTACAGCTACCGCATCAATAGTATTGTTTGGATGTGTACTTATCGCTGTTTAATTGGACTGCAAAAATAATTCACAGCGAGTGTAGCTGTCATGACAGTTAAAGTTACCTCCTATAAATAGTTAGAACTCTGTATACGACAAATAAACCTTAGAATCGGAGATGGAGTATAGAACTTAAAGTCAGATTCAATATCTCAATAAATATACCATTGAAAACTAATGTTTCTTCTTATTGTTATAAGACACGAGTTTTCTTATCTTCTTCTTCAACTAGATAAGATGTCTCGTTTAGACAGTCTGCTCTCAAATAAGGTCAGGCGATCACATCAAGGATGTAATGAAAAAAATTCTGACACATTTATTTTAAGGTACATTTCAGTAATTGATAACGAAGAAATATCTCAACAAATTGACTAGACTCTACACCTTAGTTTATTTGTAATAGTTTGATTCAATGCAGGAACATTTTATTCAAATAAATAATATATATGAACTGGTCTGAGCATTTGAAGCCCCTAAAAAATCACCCACAAGGGTTTGATTCTTATATGTTATTGATATTGAAAAAAAGTGAACTGTAAACTATATTATTATAATTTGACTGTCACATAAAGCCATTTATATTTTAACTATAGATATTTTTTAATTGCACTTTATTTATTGTACATGTATTTAAGTTTTCTTGGTAACTAGTAGAATAATACTATACATTTATTTAGTCTAAAAATTTCTTCGTAAATTATTTTAACGCACATTATGCGGTGAAATCGAGGAACTTACAGAAATACGATTTAGTTTTAATATTAAATTATATAGATAACTGTTGCTCTCAAACGACTACGTGTATAGACGTATGTAAGTATACATAGTTTATTTTTAAAGTAATGCCATCATACATTATCAGTTGCACATTTAGTAATGCTGTGTAGTCTTACGTTCTAGTTACATAAAGTCTGTTAATAATACTGATCTTATGAGGAAGTACTTTTCCGTTACAAAAATATTCTTGTTTTTAAGTAAGGTGGTTGTTTTTCAACTCTTAGCAGTGCTGGACGAATCGAACATTTGGCTGTAATTTTGAGAATCAAAGTTACAGGAAAATAAAATCTTTAAGAATAAAAGTTGTTTATTTTCGTAGGGTTGAGACTTGTGACCTCTTATTAAACTTCAAATGTGAGGTTATTTTTATTATCACATATGCTTGTTAAGCATCCATAATTTTATGTTTTTTTTTGTTATTATTATTCTCAGTCCCATAAAACCAGTAAATGTATTTTTTCACAGGTACACTACATCCTTCAGAGCAACAGCAAATTCTGTGTTCTCAGTAATCCATTCTGTAAATAAAATAAAAAAGCGATCGTCTGATATTGTTAGTGCACGTCAGCAATATCGGGACATCAGTGAAAGTCGCTGAAATCACAAGCCAATGTAATCTGCGTGTAATGGAAGTTGACATGTGATTGATCATTTATAAAACAGACGTGTGTGTGTGTGTGTGTGAACGGATATTAAAGGATCGCTCAACGCAAGGAAATGATCTTATCTATTTGACGAGGGGTGACAGGATGAGGGTATGCAACCTGCATCACGGGACCTTGAGAAGGGATGGAGGGTTAGAAGAGGGTGAGGAGGGCAAGAGAGAACGAGGAAAATGAGGGAACTGATGGAATGAGCTCCATAATCTCTTTTTTTCCCCCCCTGTCACTCTTCCTTTTCACTTCAAGCGAGTTGCATTAGAAGGAATATTCAGTTTCATATCACCGGGCAGGGCATGCAGGTACCTTCTGTTCGTGACAAAGTACACACTTTTATTTCTGTAACTTTGGTGCGAAGCATTGTCATTATTTCTTTGTCTGGAAATATTACATTACATAGTAATACCACTTTGCAACAAAGTCACAGAGCAATTTAGCGATATCGGGTCTTGCCTGGGTTTAAAATATATTATTCTCTCAAATCCGAGAAATTCTGGTCAATTGACTTCAGAGTTAGTAAACGCTACTGTTTTTTTTTTTTTTTTTTTTTTTTACGTTTGAGACACGGAAACGGCGAGGGCGATAAGTCGAATATAACACGTCTGTCAAACACCTCATCGCCTCTAGGCGCAGAGTACTGAACTAGCGTACAGTGCTTTCGTTGAATGTGTTTTTCAACGGGACTTCAAGCAATGACCCTATAATATTATTTGTGGAAAGTATGTGGTAAAGTCCAATGCAGGTTTCTATGATTTTGTTTTACGATTACGGTTGATATTTTCTCAGCTACAGCAACGTGAAAAAGAGTAGCTAAAATGGCAAAGCCATTTTATACAAAGCCGCTGAACAGATTTCTCACATCTGCAACCGTTTATGCATAAAAAAAATATTTCAAAACCGGTAGAATTAGTTGATCATGGCTTTAAGGACGTGTGCTGGTTACACATTTGTAAACAAGTACTTTTTTTATTTCTTGTAACTGCAATTTCTTCTCGTGAAAAAAATTTCCCTGTAGTGCTTACATAACAAAGCGTTAAATTTAAGGGGGCGTGCATATAACAAAACTATTAAATGATCTCATTAAAATCGCATGTCATTTCCACGGCAGTAAATATTTTTCAAACCAATTTTTTTTTGTATTTAAACAAAACTGCGTTGTTCAAAGAAAATATTTATCAATTTCTGAATTTTGTTTTAAAAATACGAATATATTACGTTGTTAGTTGTGATTGTTGTAAATATAATTCGCCGGTATTTCAGATCAGGAAAAGCCTGCCACACAATATTTGTACGTGTCGCCATGTTTTAGAAACACGGTGGCGTATAGAAGGAAGTATTTTTTAAAAGGCCAGTGAAGATACAGGACTCATGATCGCTTAGTGTTGTATTGTTTGATGTACCAGTGAGAGACAGTGAGAAACCCAGAGTGGACGGCAACTAACTTCTTCCTCTCTGGAGACCGAACCTGTCTCGCACCATTTGTTCCCCGGCCAATCAGCAGAGAGCCCGAGCTGCCTCTGTATTACTTCGTACCCTGCGCCCAGCCCCCTTTCTCTACTTCTCTCAAGAGCTAATGCATCTCTCTCTCTCTCTCTCTCTCTCTCTCTCTCTCTCTCTCTCTCTCTCTCTCTCTCCGTCGCTCTGTGGCAATGTTGCCGTATTGACAGCTGTGTTGTCAAGTGGGAATAGTCACAGTCACAGCAGTGTGGCCATGTGGAGACGGTCCCAGCAGTGTTGCCACATGGAGACAATGACGGCAGTGTTGCCACGTGAAGATAGTCACGGCAGTGCTGCTACATGGAAATAGTCACAGCAGTGTTACCACGTGCAGCGGTCAGTTACGGCAGTGTTGCTAAAATGAGACAGTCATGAAAGTGTTGCCATGTGTAGATAATCTCAGCAGACTAGCCACGTGAAGATATTAGTCATGGCAGAGTTGTATCCTGGAGATTGTCACAACAGTGTTGCCAGGTAGAGATAATCATGACAGTGTTGCCAGATAGAGACAGTCACGACAGAGTTGCCACGTGGAGATTGTCACAGCAGTGTTACTACATGGAGCTATTAGTCATGTTAGCGTTGTCACATGGAGACAGTCATGGAAGTGTTTCCACGTAAAGATTGTCACGATAGTGTCGCCAGGTACAGATAGTCACGACAGTGTTGCAATATGAAGACAGTCACGACAGTGTTGCCCTGTGAAGATAGTCACAGCAGTGTTATTACACGGAGTTACAAGTCAAGTCAGCGTTGTCACATGGAGACAGTTACGGCAGTGATGCTACGTCGAGTAGCAGAATCGGCAGTGATGCTACGTCGAGTAGCAGTATTGCCAGGTAGAGCTGTTAGTCACGGCAGTGTTACCACGTAGAGCTATTAGCCACGACTGTTGTCATATGTGGTGATAGTCACCGCAGTGTTGCCATGTGGAGATAGTCACTACAGTGTTGCCACGGTGGAGATAGTCATTTCAGTATTGCCATGTGGAGACAGTAACTGCAGTGTTGCAACATGGACATAGTCCCTGCCATGTTGCCACGCAGTGCTACCGACGGAGAAAAGTTTATAACAGATGTGTCTTTGTAATGTTGAGGAATTTTATAGGTAGGGCCTAAGTGTTTTGTAAATATATTCTAATTTTATTTTGTCAATAATTCTGACGTGTCTCATACACTTTGTAGTGTTCTTATTGCAAATAAAGTAATAATAATAATATTTACATCAGTGGTACCACACCGAGATTATAATAACGTCAGTGTTGCACATAGGGCTGATAGTAGCCGTAGGTCAGCTCTTGTTTCATTTAGTGATTTTAGATACCTGCTGTTGGAAAACAAGTACAGCATATAAATTTTTGTGTGTATGATATTCCGCAATTTTACTGATTATTATAAATTTTAAGAAATTAATCGGTTTTTCAATTATATTTACATATGCTTAGTTGTGAGGTCTTAGCATCATTGGACATGTTACTGTAAAATTGCAGTATTATTTAAAAAAAAACTTGTTACTCTATCAATATATATATATATATATTGATATCTATTTTATAATAATGTATTAAATAGATAATAATATAAATGTATATATATATATATACATTTATATGAATTGGTTCAATTCATGTTACATTTCATTAATTTGTAATTCAGTAATAAGGTAAGTAGTTTTGTACGGAGTAAGTAAAACACCAATGATTATTTTATGTCATCTCTATATATAAAAGAGAACCCTGGCTAACTGACTGATTGATTGAATGACTGATTGACATATCAAACTGCAGCCAAAACCACTGGATCTAGAATCGTGAAATTTTTTGATTGGTTTCCCTTCAGGTTGGAGGCATGTACTAAAAAGGAATTTTTTTTCGAAATTCGACCTCTAAATGGATGAAAATGTGCGAAGCGTATTTCCGAAGAAACGTCGATAGAGCTCGAACCCGACGACCTATCATCGTGATTTTTACTGGGACACACATAAAAATGCATACTAGCCAATTTCAGGATTCTTCGAAATTCAACATTTAAGGGGGTGAAAAGACAATAAATGTGTTTCCGATTAACTATCGATATTTATCGAATCCTTCTGGATAAAGAGTTGGTTTTCACTCCAAAATATTGCTTATGTAAATATACAACTCACAAGCAGTAAAAAGGGGGGAAATATGTTTGTTTATTAATCGTCTATATCACTGGAACACAATTGGCTATCGTCGTGATTTTTACTTCAGTTGGTTACGTATAAAAATGACTACGACAGAACTCCAAGATGTATCGAAATT
Organism: Medauroidea extradentata; assembly: GCA_003012365.1. Lineage (NCBI taxonomy): Eukaryota > Metazoa > Arthropoda > Insecta > Phasmatodea > Phasmatidae > Medauroidea > Medauroidea extradentata. Next base: position 65,043 of record PNEQ01072372.1, read on the forward strand.
CTTTAATTAAAAGGGGGTGAAAGTACGTGAAATGTGTTTTCGATTATTCCTTCATATCTATCGAACCAATCGAGAAATTGAAGTGCTCTTTGCATCAGATTGATGATTATATAAGTATCCAAAATACGATTTGAATGTATTTTCCGAAATCGGCCTAACAAAGGAAAAAAATGGGTAACATGTGTTTTCGATTCACAATCTATGTATATCGACATGATTTTTGTTTATGGTTGATGCTTACTCAAATACCGGAAAGGTAATTTCACAAATTTTCGAAATTCCCCAACTGAGGAGGTGAAAAGGGGTGAAAACTGATTAAATGTGTTTTCAAATAATCGTCGATAAACCTTGAACCCAGCGGGCCATTGTCGTGTTTTTCACGTCCAAGAGACACCAGTAAAGTAGCCTAAAATGTGATTAAAGGGTTTTTTGAAATTCTGTCTCTTAGGAGGTGAAAACACCTGGAATATGTGTTTTAGACAAATCTACGATATATATCGAACACATCCAGATATTCAGTTTATTTTTTCTTCAGGATGATGATTAGGTAAGTGGCCGCAAAAATATTCTAAGATTGTTAAAAATTCAAACTCTCAGTACTGTACAGGGGTTATGTGTGATTTTTAATGAATTCGCGTCAGAATGATGCTTACGTCAGTACCTAAAAAAATAATGCATGCTTTTAAATAAGATAACTTAATTATTAAGATGAAATGTTAGTTTGTAAACTTCAAGTCAGACGATCCGAAAAGGAAGTACGATCCGCGAGAAATAAATTATACAGGAGATTGGTTCTACAGTTCTATCGAGACGTGTTGTACGACATCTACGAGCCTAGGAAATTATGAATAATTTCGACGTTATGTGGCGCAGCTGTTTGTAGTTCCGATTTATTGTCCGAAGGTTCTTGGCAATGTGCATTTCTGACACACAAAACTGCAAGACAGATTACATCAGCGCAATTTGAATGAAGTCATTCAAAAGTGGTAAAAATTGATTAAGCAGTCCACTATCCACTAAAGTTCCTCGTCAGCGTCATCCCACATAAACTAACCTCAAGGTTGGGTCACCAAATAAGTTTATATTTATGCGAAACACTACCCCAGCCAAAACTGCCTAATAACATTTAACTTCAAATGAAGGTTTTGAAAAACAAATATGTTACTGAAGGCACCATCACCAATGGTTGTGCTCGGGGGAAATCAGTCTTCATACCACATAAACTTCGTATTTCATTCGATTACCGTGTTACATTAAAGAGTCTGTAATTACCTCACAACATCAAAATATTTCATAGCGTATGTTAAATATCATGTTACAGACTTAAATATAAATCACGCTTAAAGTACATTACAATACTTCAATCGGGCCATCAAGCCAATGGATGAACTATTTCCTTTTCACAATAACATTTTATACATTTTGCTACATAAATATAAGTGGTTCTGAAAAACATTACGAATACATGTATAAATCTGCCACTTTGTTGCCGTTGTAATTCTGACGGAAGATTTTAATTTTCAAGCTAATAAAAATAATAACTTACATGGCTAACTGACGCCAACATATAGGCTATTACGTTCAAAACCTTCACATTAATGGTCGTCTTATTTTGGCATAACATTTAAATTTTCAGGTCAATAAAATTGACACTTGCTTAACTGACGCCATCAAAAAGGTCATTACATTTAACATCAATAAATTGTGGCTGTTCACAGATATACAGATAAAGGCATGGGATAAGGATATCAAAAGTTTTCTCTGCCTGATGTACAGTGCCTGGCTTGTTATCTCAGCAACTTCTAGGACAATGCAGAATACTTCTGTTGGTAGCCATCTTGCGACAGGATTTAATTCATATTTAACGGCCCCGTCCCCGTGTATATGCAGACCGATATTCAGTCCCCGCCCTAGCGATACCCAAAGTTCGTTATTGACGTAATTTTAATAGAAGACAGACAATTGTTTCAAAACTTGAAGTGTCGACGCGTCGTTATTAGTTCCAAGTTTGATGATGGGAGAAACACTTCCCCGCCTTCTGACGTCAGAAACAAATGACTAGCACAATACGTCTCGATCACTAGTAGCCTCTTCTTAGTCTCTCGTGAACCGCCATGTTGCTTCGCCGTGGAAGTGCTGCGAGGTTGGATTGATCGCCCAGGCCTGTCTAAACTTTGACGGAATTTCAAAGAAAGGAGAAGACGACGGAGTGGCAGTTATTTCCTTTGATATAACTTCTCTTACAAACATATTCGAAGAAAGTCTAACATTAGTTAAATTTTTTAATCTGGGTTTTTGAAAAAAAAATATATATGCGTTAATCAACCATTGTGCTAGTGCAAAATATAAATAAACATCGGTCAAATATTAAGTGTCACAATTATATCAAAAATGTGGTCGGTACTGAGTTGGTATCAAACATACGCCGTAGTCAACATGCACAATAATATAAAGTTGTGTGACCGCTGTAATACTGCAGCTACAAGTGAATTCAGAGTTCTCCACGAAAACAAACTGGCTGAATGACATTCCCGCGAAACGTTCTTCCTGCGATGTTTGTTATGAAAGTGCATATCGTCCTGGAGCTAGGCCTTGCCGCAGACATCTGCTCGCAGGAGTTGAGTGGCCACAACACAGAGTACGAGGAACAAAATAGACGTCGGATGAAGTGTGTGTGGCCTGGAGGGTTGGCAGCAGTGACGTCACGACGTCCAGTTAGTGGTCGCAGTTGGTCGTCGCTGATATTTGCAGAGAAGTCGCTACTGAGCTGCTGACGACACAAGTTGCTGTGGTTATCGAGGGGGAGGGGCGGCGGCAAAAAGGGAATTTGCCCCAGGCCTCACATTATAGGGGGCGTTTTTTGTATGGACAATACAAATGGTTAATAACTTAAAGTGAATTAGCTTTTCTGAAGTTACCATTAAACCGTAACGGTAATTGTGAAATATATTTTAGGTGCAAAATGCACTTTTACCGTATCTGGTGCTTCGATAATTGGGGTTCTAGTTGAATTATTAACTTACTTGCGAAACAGATGACATTATATATTGCCTTTGTGGTAATATTTTGTAAAGAATTTTGCATTTCCTTCGGATTCACAACCACACAGAAACACATTTTAAGTGAAGTTGTAACCAGTACTCTGAAAGACATCATTTTCACTCCAGTTTATAAGTACACGAAAATAAATTTAAATTCTGTAGACAGTATTCTAAAAGAAGTAATTTTTATTCCAATTTACTGCCACAGAGGAAAAAGTTTAAGTGAAGTTATAACTGGTATTCTAAAAGATGTCGTTGATAGGCAAGATTGCCGAGGTCAGAGCTATGGCAACGCAGCCAACATTTCAGCAAAGTATGATGGCTTCATCTAAAAATGTCTTGCGGGGGGGGGGGGAGGTTGCTAAGCTTTATGTTGCCCCGGGCTTGACGTTCTCATAAAATGGTCCAGGTTGCGGGGGTTGTGAGAGGCAAGAGGGGTTGCCTACGATGCAGGGTACGACCGTGCACTACGCCCTAGGGCAGTAGCACCTGGGTGAGGGGAGGAGAGAGGGAGGTAGCTGGCTAATTGAAGTACCGTGTCCTAGTATCCAGCATCCCTGACGTGTATCTCCTTACTCTCAGCCGCTGCTCTTCAGCTATGTTCTCCTTGAAGCCTCATTAAAGTCCCTCTCACACTCGCAAATTTTTGTCTCCAACTACGTTTTTCAATAAAGTTGCAAGACGAATATTTGCCGAAAGTAGTCGTCAAATATTTCCGTCAAATAAAGTTGACCGGTTACTATCAATCATGTTTGAAGACATGTCGCACTGTCAAATCTCGTTGGAGCAGCTCGTGACCTATATGTAGATACGGGAAAAATTCGCTGGTTCATTAACCTGTAGGCTAGCCGGCAAGAATATTTGTGAACTGAAGCAGACAGCAGATGTCCATTAGCTGCTTGCTGTTAAAGTGATATATGTCTGTATTAGTTACAATTACATTATTGGCTCAGAGACTTCCAGGAAGTGTCAAATAAGTCAAGGGCCAATTGCGAAAGTGATGCAAACATATAGTTGATGTAATTCTAGCTTGTGCCAAAAGAAAACGCGAATTTTTCAGGTCTCTGCCTATATTTTTTGTTACGTTTGAGAATAAATGTTAAATTTTGGCATACTTTATTTCAATTTAAGAGCATTCAGTATGTAAATTATGCAAAATAAAATTTATTAGCAGGAAAACGTCAAGAAAGAACACTAAGTGTAATGTTTTGTAATATTTCAAATAATGTTTTCCTTATTTTTTATTTGTGGATTTATTAAAACAATGTTTGAACCCGTCCAATTTGCAAATATTGGATGAAAACGAAAGTCATCAAACTTACTTCTACAAATATGGCCGCGATAGTTACGTTTTTGAGACGTCACTGCGATCCAACATTACTTTACCAACTTTTTTGACGCGATTTGAAAAAAAAAATTTGACAGTGTGACAGGGCCTTGAGATAGACCAGGGCCTCCCTTATACCATCCTCTCTGGACTGTGCTTCCAAACATTTACATTCGTCTTGTTTTTCCACAATCATAAGTTTTTCAGACACATACACTTGAATTATATCCTGACATCATCCACAACTATGTAAGAACACACATATATCTAATAATATTATCACACCATACAAGTATTTCACAATTTATACAAAATTGAAATTAATATGCGAACAAATTACATTACAAGTACGCCTCGGTTCCTCACTTGCGTTGACGACTTCTAAGTTTTTATGTTCCTGGGACCTGCAACCAACCCTCTCCCCCCGCCTTCCCGCAAATTTCAGCTTCAACTAGTGCAGTTATCAAGCACTACAAGTGGTTAAATGAAAAATGACTCTAATCCACGTTGTATTGTTTACATTCCTGTACGCCTCGAGAGCTGGTACGAAAACAACAATGATAAAGCTTCCTTTTGTTGCTTCTGTTAGCATGATATATTCCGTGCCATCACATCACTTCAAGCTTTCTAGATAGGCATCGTTTGTGTGTGTGAGGCAGGAGTGACAAGACTGCCACTTACCCACGTATGTAATCCATAGATAGAGGCACGATTATTTCGCGTATTCGTCTGGTAGCAGCTTAGACTTCTCAGTCCTATACACACACTGTCTACAGTCGAATATTCATTGGCTTGTAACCGTACACGCAGGTACCACCAGGCGTGGGAAACTGAAATAGACGAAGTTGGGAACTGTTAGCTTCGGCACCCGCTAGTATGGGGGCAGCACCAGCACCAACTTTCCTGATAATTTTCAAATAATTGGAATATTTTCGGTCGCCATTTTTCGTCTAGCAGTTCAACGGTTATAGGCTGTTATGATTTTGAGGTTGTAATCCTCTTTGTTCTATGGGTACCACGTGTGTTTGCAACGATCTATTTCCTTATTTTCTGGTTTGAGGTCGTCAAACGTGTATCAGAACAACTGTTGTCCGATCACAGTAATGACAGTGAAGTATACATCATTGACGTTCAACCTGACCACGGCCGTAGAAGAACAGGTCTGGACACTCGCCTGGATATTTGACCCCCTTGTTGTTTGGCTGTAGTTCACCAAGTTACCGAGAATATTGTGTTTTATTGGCGCTGATGTTACGGCGGTCGGACTAAACTCCGCCCACTTCCTTTCCGCTAAGATAAACAATTTATCAAAACGTATTTTTTTTATCAATTTATGAAATACTTCC